>CM060397.1:181382733-181511194 GCA_030545235.1 Helianthus tuberosus | reverse complement strand
TAGTGGAGATGGAAATGATCGGGTGGTTCTGCTGGTGGCACGATGATACTCTAGTAGTCCGTCAGTGATCCAAATTTGCCGTTAAAAAATAATAATAATAATAATAATAATAATAAATTAATAATAATAATAATAAGTAATAAGAAATTTAACACGTTTAAACTATAAACCTTGACACTCGTTTCTAACTTTTAAAATTTGACATAAACTAGGTAAGCAACTTCATAATACACTTTTTTTGTCAAACTCTGAATCCGTCATGTTGACCTAACCTATTTAGCTAAATGTGTCTGTAGGTTTAGCCTTACCCATCTAAACTAAACCCAAATCCACAAATCTTAGGTTTGTTTCATGTCAAAAATTTACACCATGTATTATATATTTTCGACTCGGTAGGTAAGCAATTTAGATATGGAGTGCTATTATTGCTGGAATTCAAAATTCAAATGGGCCAAAACTGCCAAGGAATAGTTTCAAATTTCAATGATAAAACAATGAAAGGCCCAGACAAAAAAAGCCCAAAATATTAATGAAAAACTTAAGGGTAAATTACACTTTTCGTCCTTTATGTTTGTATCGGATTGCAATGGATACCCTTTAACTTCAATAATTACAGTCACAATCCTTTATTTGCAAAAATCATTACACTTTAGGTCCTTTAGCACTAACCTAGTTAAAATTTTCAGTTAAGTAATATCATGTGCAACTCATATGAGGGTAATTATGTCTTTTCACACCTTATTTCTTCCCCATGATAATCCCTCATTTATAACACCACCACCACCACACCTTTGCACCACCACCACTATTTTCTTTCTTTCCTAGCCACCGCCACCACCTGTCACCACACCACCATCTGCCATCTCTGGCAACAATCATCACGACTGACACCACCTTATAAACAATAGCTTTCTGTTGCTTTATATATCAATTAAAGCAACTAATTAATCGCTCGTAGTGCCCATTGCAAACCTCATCACTTCAGGAACCAAAATCTCAAATTATTTCATACTATTTTTGTTAAATATATGAATAAAATAGAAATTCAAATTTTAAATGAGCCTCAACGTAGAATGCTTATAATTGTCATTAAAATTAGGTCCCAAAGACATCATGCCATCACCAAACGTAATTCAAATTTACAAAAAATAAAATAAAAAAATAATAACAACAGGTATATCAAACGGAGTTCTATTAGCTGCTTCCGGTGATTAACAAAAAGGAAGCAACTCAACGCTTCCGCAATGATTATACCCCTCAATTGAAGGTAAATACATGAAGCTATCGATTCAATTGCTGAAATTTCAAAGGATTTATCTCAAAGAGGCAATAAAAAAAACACAAGAGTATCTAGAATTACATATCAATACAGATGTAGACAAGGGCTTACGAGTAGTGTCTGATTGGTGAGTCTGTGATTATGGAGGTAGGCGTTGTAGCTTTAAGCAGTTTTGTCAATTTGGGGATTAGGGTTTTTGTGTCGACCAGAGCCCAAATCTGTGTTATTTGATAAACAACGCAGCCTAGAGTGTAACTGATTTGTAGATCCGTAACAAATCTCCAAAATCCTCAAATCTGCAGAATAAGAATCCCAATGCTTAGGGGCTGTTTGGCTAAGCTTTTCAAAATGACTTATTTGCTTATTTGCTTTCTGAAAAGCAAATAAGTAAATAAGTCATTTTGAAAAGCTCCATTTTAAAGCTTTTCAAAACAGCTTATTGACTTATTTGCTTTTCAGAAAAGCAAATAAGCAAATAAGTCATTTTGAAAAGCTTAGCCAAACAGCCCCTTAGATGAATGTTTACAGAGGGGAAGTTTGTGTTTAGTGAGGGAAAGTTTAGAGAGTTTTATGAGAGAGTAGAAACTGAAAAGGATGATTGAACTAAAAATTTTTGGTTTTATTTAAATAAAAGCATGAAATGACTATAATACCATTAAGGGAATATACTTAACTGAAAAATTTTAATTAGGTTAATAATAAAGGACCTAGAGTGTAATGGTTTTACAAATAAAGGATTGTGACTGTAATTATTGAAGTTAAAGGGTATCCATTGCAATCCGATACAAACATAAAGTATGAAAAGTGTAATTTACCCAAAATATATGGTTTATTAGTAACTACATTTAACACTGTTAAAATTTTCAAATTTATTTAACTTAAATTACTATTAATAGTTTTTATGGTTTTCAAATATTAGTAAGGGAAAAGATCAAATAGGAAGATTAATTTCGCTAGGAAGGATAGGAAGCAATAAGAGGATGACATGTGGCAACATTTAAAATAAAGAAAAAGGGTATTTTAGTCAATCCAACCCCTTCTTCTTCCTTTTTCAAAACCCAGTAACTTCAAAACTCACCATTTTCAAAACCCACCATCTTCAACCATTTCTTCACTTTCTATCTCAATAATCACTACATTATAGTGCGATTTTCATCACCAATCAATGATTCAAAACCCCGATCAACGTGTTCTTCAGTTTTTTTGAAGAAAACCCAGTTTAATTTCATACAAAATCTCGTTTTTTCCGGTGATTTTGAAGCTAATCACTCGATTTGTTCGATTCAATCGCTGATAAGTGTTTCTATCATTTCAAATTTCGTCAATTGATGAAGAAACCGGCTTCGATCCATGTAAGAAATTCTTTAATTTCATTTTCACGATCTGGGTTTTTATTTAGTCATTGCGTTTGACGATCTTGGCGGGGGTCCGGGGGCGGCAGCCCCTGGCGGGGTCCAAGGGGCAGAGCCCCTGGCTGGGGTTGATTTCGATTAAATTGCTGTACTAAAAACGCATCAGAAAAATTAATTTTCCAGAAATTGGCTCATTTCGAAGATAGTAATTCGTAGACAATTCAGACAGTTCACATACAATTCACAAACAGTTCAGAAACAGTTTTATGTGTCCATTGCGTTTTAGAAATAAGAGAGTTTTATGTGTTTTCTGGCTATTGCGTTTTAGAAAAAACACATTTTAAGTATCTTTAGTCATTGCGTTTTAGGTAAAACACATTTTTGAAGTGTTTTTAGTCATTGCGTTTTAGGTAAAACACATTTTTAGGTGTTTTCAGTCCATTGCGTTTTACAGAGAACACTTTCTTTTGTTTTTTAGGTCATTGCGTTTTAGAAATGAGACATTTTTAAGTGTTTTCTGGCCATTGCGTTTTACAAATAAAACATTTCTTTGTGTTTTCTGGCCATTGCGTTTTACAAATAAGACATTTCTTTGTGTTTTTTGTGCATTGCGTTTTAGGTAAAACATTTTTTATGTGTTTTCAGTCTATTGCGTTTTAGAAATAAGACATTTCTTTGTGTTTTCTGGCCATTGCATTTTACAAATAAGTCATTTCTTTGTGTTTTTTGTGCATTGCGTTTTAGAAAAATGTCATTTTTTAGGTTTTTTTTTCATTGCGTTTTACGTAACTGGTGGTTTTTCTATTGCGTTTTACACAACTGGGTTTAAATTTTTTTTTTTAAATATAGCAATAGTATACTCTTTTTAAAGATAAAAAACGCTCGTTTTTTTGGTGCGATTTTTATAAAAAAAATAATGTCGTATGAAAGAGTTATTAACGTTTAAAAAATGGGGGGGAATTGGAGGAGAGAGAAACTATTGGCTTGGATTGACTAGAATGCCCTTGAACAAACTCACGCGCCTCTTTTCTTCTTTTCAATTTCCCTGATTTAATCTTAGCCCTTGATTAACTAAATGGATGGTAAAGATCACTTCCTAGCCTTCCTAGCCAAATTAACTTCCTATTGTATCTCCACCCTTATTAGTAACTACATTTAACACTATTAAAATTTTCAAATTTATTTAACTTAAATTACTATTAATAGTTTTTATGGTTTTCAATGCCTCTGTATTTATTTTAACTTTGCCCATTACAAATAAACAACTCATTATAATTTATTTAATGTTTTAATAGGACATGCAGAAATGAACATAATCAATTTGGGTTATGGTGAAATAAATCAACCCTTCTCTGAAATCTCTTTTATCTTTGTTCTATATATATATTTTTTTCTATTATTATTATTTCTTGTATGAACTTGTTTCATTCCAATCACCAGTAAGTAGTCTGTTACACAAACTTCCAAAAAATAAGAATCTTATAGTTCAATAAAATCCTAATAAAGAACTCCAATAATTAGAGATA
The DNA here is from genome assembly GCA_030545235.1 of Helianthus tuberosus. Classification (NCBI taxonomy): domain Eukaryota; kingdom Viridiplantae; phylum Streptophyta; class Magnoliopsida; order Asterales; family Asteraceae; genus Helianthus; species Helianthus tuberosus. Next base: position 181,507,037 of record CM060397.1, on the reverse strand, counting down.
ATTATTATGTCGAAATTAATACTAGAGTACCTTTTTTCAACGACAAAACTTACTCCTACACTTCATTACACCAATTAATTAAATATAAACTCCCCTTATCCAGGTTTGAACCTGAGACCTCCCCTCCAGAGTACCTATTCATTCTTCCTTGTTGTGGCGGTGTAATGTATTTTTACCCATTTTAACATTTCTATTTTTGTCCCTACTGACGAAAAGTTATGGATTCGCCAATGCCCAGGCAATGTGTCAACAAAAAAACTAAGGGGTTGTTTGCCAACTTCTGAACCATTAAGTGCTGAACAGTAAGATGTCTGAACCATTAAGAGGATTGAACTATTAAGAGTCAGTATAATACTTAGCCATTCAGAGGCAAATGTCTGACCAATTCATATAAGAGGTCTTAACCATTCAGACTCATTATAATGCTTAACCATTCAAAGACAAATGTTTAAACCATTCAGATATATACTCGCGAAACAAGCACTCTGAACCATTAAGTGTTGAACCAGTAAGAGATCTGAACCATTAAGGGCCCATTAAGAGCAGAAACAAACAGTCCCTAAGACAGTTTGGGGTAACACACTTTGTATTGTTTTTCAATTTGGTAAAGTCTTGTTTACTTTTACTAATTATTGGAATATTGGATCAAAGTTCTATTTTTTCCGGTTAAAGACATCAAGAAAAAGGTGACATCAAGAAATGGTTTGGGTCTTTTGAATTTCAGTATACAATCCAATGAAAAACCGGACCAGTCCGAATATTATGGATGGGCAAAAACTCAAACTGTGGCTGCAAAAACTAAACCGAAATAATTGAAACAAATTACCATTTGAGAAACTAAAGACTAGGATATGGGTTTTTTATAAACGAGTTTTATAGTTCAGTTATGGTTATAGGGGAAGAAGGTTCATTTGAGAAGAAATTTTATTGAGAAGAAAACGAATAAAAGGGTATAATTGTAAAACATTAAATAGTTTTTTTTCTCATCTCATTTATTATTATGTTTGACTAATTAATTAGTCATTAAGACTATAATCTTCCACACTAAATATTTTTGCCTACACACATCAAAAGTTATCCTACACATTTTGAAATTTATCCTACACAACTCGTAATTTATCCTACACGTCTCGTATTTATCCTACACTTTAAATGAATTTTTATTTTTATTTTTTGTGAAAAATATATATCTTAAAAATAAATTACAAATTTAATATAGTTAGTTATTAAAGATGAAACTACCAATTAATGATGTATGTAAGTTTACTAATATACCCTTATAGTTACATTAAGTACAAATATTAAATGAAGTCTAATGAATCATTACTATTGGTTGAAATTTCTTCTTTTTTCTTCTTACAAAGAATTTCTTCTCATTTGAACCCTCCACTATGGTTATATGTGTATAAATTACCAAATTAAAATTAAAGCGAACATTTACATTTTTAGTTTTAATAAGTTAAATACTAATGTCAGAAAATCTTTGTTGTAGTGTTTAGTAAATAATAATATAATATGGGTGGGGTTCTAGAGTGAACACTAGTGAATTTGCGAACTGAGTGTATAAATCTTGGCCTTTGATTTACACATGTGGATGGCTAGGATTTCATCATCAAATCATAAAAATACACTAGTGTATTTCATCATCAAATCCTGGCCATTGATCTACACACATGTATGGCCAGGATTGGTTCGCTCAGTTCGCACACTACACTAGTGTTCACTCTTGAACCTAATCCTAATATAATAATATAATATATATTACCGACCCCATTGAATATGAAACAAAGTTGTCATGGTGTATTTTATATGTAAAGAAGCTTTAAACGAAACAAAGTTGTCATGGTGTAACTTATATGTAAAGAAAATCTTTGTTGTAGTGTTTAGTAAATAAGAATACAACGTTATGATGCATTGATTTTACGTTTTTAGAAACTGAAACAGAATATAACTAGGATATTCTCAAAACCAGAGTGTATTGACTTCATGATTTTGAATACCGAAGAAGAATACAAACTATAATGTATCTCACCCATCATCAACTTTTTTAATAGAGAAATAACACAAGACAAAGGAATCCGAAACTATATATTTTTATTATTAGGTTTATGTTTAGCTTTGTTTTAAAGAAATGATTATTTTATACATGTGTTCATTTTCGGTCACGAATCGTGAGGTCAATACAACCGGATTCCTTTGTCTTGTGTTATTCCTCTATTACAAAAGTTGATGATGGGTGAGATATATTATAGTTCGTATTCTTTTTCGATACTCAAAATCATTAACTCAATACACTCTGGTTTTGACAATATCGCCGTTGTGAACCGTCCCCCTCAAAAGAACTGACTTGCGTTGCGTTTTATTTAATTCCCAGCCGACTCCACAACAGTTTGACTAAGGCCCAATATCATCTTACTTCAGCCCATTTGAGTTTTTATAATGGCCAACTTGAATTCATGTTTATATTAATTGCAGCCCAATAACAAATTGTATTTTGCGAGTCTACTTATTCACAAGTGACCAGCGTTAAAACATCCTTTTAATTCTCATTTGTTTTTTTTTTTTTTTTCCTAAGCTGCTAATTACAACTTTTAATGAATCAAAATAGTGAAATACTATTTTGATCAACTTGAATCCAATTAATGAATCCATTTGGCTATTGTATGCGTGTTTTCTCATCTAACTCATTACGCCACTTTAGTTCATTTTCATGTTAAACCTACAAAACATCAAAACCACGTTAAAGTGTTATATTCACGTTAAAGTGTTATATTATATAACTAGGTTATCATCCGGGACTACTTTCCGGGTGGAGAAAGTTATATGTTATACTTAATGGTTAACATCTTAATTTAAAAACATAAGAAAAACTTATACAAATACATATGTTATAATGATGTGCCAATAAACAATACACAAAAAAAAAACAATTGACAATGTTGAAATAGTTAAACAAAAAAAAGTACCACAATTACTAAAGATAAGATAATAATGTTTTCTAGACATGAAAATTCGTAATAACGATTTGGGTAAATTACTTTTTGAGTCCCTGTGTTTTAGTGGTTTTAACCACTTGAGTCCAAAATCAAAATGTTTAACGCCTTGAATCCCTATAGCCAGTTTTCTTAACCATTTGAGTCCAAATTTCTAACACCATCCATATTTTTTGTTAGTTTTTTATTAAAAGACTAAAATGTCCCTTATCTTATTCTTTACCCTTATAAAAACCTAAATCTTCCACCTCTGTCATAACCAACATCACCCCCACCTCTTCAGAACCACCATCACCACCATCTCTATCATAACCACCACCACTTATATATCTTTCTCCCATCTCTTTCTCTCTCTAAACATTCTCATCTTTCTTTCTCTCTCTAGATCCCCCTGCATCCCCCACCACCATACCACCACCACAGCCACAACCCCCTTCTCTCTCGGCACGAAGTTTCCTCTGTTCATCATACATAGACGAAGATCAACCATCTCTCTCTGTTCATCCAATTTCTTTTCTGCAATGGATGCCTCAAGCTCAAGCGGCAAGCTTAAGCAGTTGTGCCTGTTGGATTACCATGATATGCTTGGTTTTGTTGACGGACAACACAGTAGAAGAACCCCAAGAAAGAAGATGATAATTCAAAAGGGAAGGTTGTTGATTTTAAGGCCAAGCATAGGGAATGGGATTGGTCATATCTGCTAATGAAAGGATGGATATTTGGATCAGTATGCGGCTATTGATGCGTTTGTGAGTTTTGAGATTGGGAGGGTTTTGATTTATGGGAATCATTACTGATTGGAGGTTGTAGTTTGTGGTAAGAAAGAAGATTAGGGTTTTTATTTTTTAGTGTTTAATGTTTTATCTGAGTGTTTGGAGTGTCAAAACTTAAATAAGTGTTTCTTTCTGGATATTTTTTGTTTGAATTTGGTTGCAAACCATTATGAGTAAATTCCAATTTGAATACTGTTCTAGTCATGTGCATCATCCATCTTCAATCATTTTGCTGTTGTGCTAATTCCTCTTTTGCATAATTTTGGTTATGGCTGTGGTGGTGACGGTGGTGGTGTGGTGGTGGGGATGCAGGGGGGTGTAGAGAGAGAAAGAAAGATGAGAGAGAGATGAGAATGTTTAGAGCGAGAAAGAGATGGGAGAAAGATATATAAGAGAGAGAAATCTAATAATAATTTATTTTTTATTTTTTAAATATAAGGGTATTTTGGTCATTTAACAATACTTAACCAAAAAAATCTAACAGCGTTAGAAATTTGGACTCAAATGGTTAAGAAAAGTGGCTATAGGGACTCAAGCCGTCAAACATTTTGATTTTGGACACAACTGGTTAAAACCCCTAAAACACATGAACTCAAAAAGTAATTTACCCTAACGATTTTATGAGATACCAAATTTCTTGATCTACTGCAAACAAAAGCTTCATTTGGCTCTTGGACCATTTGAGAACAACCATTTTGGCCCATGAAACTCTATGTTGTTTCATGGCATCAACCCAATCGACAATATTATATCTATAACAAACAACAAATAATAATTGTAGATGAGAAACAAATAAAAGATAAAACATACACTATAAATAAATTAAAAAACCTTGTAGTTTCAAAATCTCCTTCTTCTGTTGATATCTTCAATTCTCATTCACCTCCACCAATCATCTTAATGGTTATAGTGGAATTGTTATGTAAATTGGCAATAACTGCGATGTGCTCAGGGAGCCACTATAAAATAGTTATAAAAAAATTTAGTACATAATTAAAAATATACAAAAAGATATTTGCAACGAGAATAACTTAGGATTAGTATATAATTAAAATCATACAAAAAGATATCTGCAACTATAATAAAATGATGCTTCCTCTGCAAGGAGAAGACCATCCTTTTAGACTGAGCTTTAATGCGAATATGAAGCCTCTAAACATTCAACCAAAACACCATTCCAATCTAAAAGTAGTGGGCATCCTTATTAGCATAAAAAGCAAATGGTAAGCCTCTCGAATTTCAAATAATGAAAAAGATAATGAAGCAACTCCAATATATTTTTAGTTGCTAATTTCAAGTTTAAAAGTAAGCCATTTAGTTTATAAAAGAGCATAAATTATAATTATATATAATCACAGTTGATGAATTCCTAGACCTAACATTAAATAATTTTATTTGATACTTGTTTTTAATTATCTCTACTTAATGGATAAACTAAGAAAAAATAACAGCAACCGCATTCCATGACTCCAACTACACTTAAAAAGTAAGACACATTTAGACGTTAGAAGCAAATTTTGTAAAAAAAAAGAGAGAGAAATGCCCGGATAGTCCCTGTGGTTTCACCTTTTTTCAGCTATAGTCCCTATCTTTCTAAAACTACTTGAATAGTCCCTGTGGTTTACCGTTTTGTTCTCGGATAGTCCCTGGGTCTAACTTCAGTTACTTTTCTCTGTTAAGAGGGGTGTGAAATGACAAAAATACCCTTTCTTAAAAGGCCAAACCATAGGGACTATCCGGGCATCTTCTTCATTTATATATATACACACAACTATCTTCTCTCTCTATTCCTCTCTCTCTACCATTCTCACACACAGAGATCTCTCTCCCACCTCTCAACACCTTCACCACCGTTGATCAACCCGCCACCACCACCATCAACCTGTCACCGCCACCACCATCATCTGTACAATCTTATTCATATACACACACCTCCGATTTCGAAGATGAGCAAGAGAGACAGAGATGGCGGAGGTCACCGGCCGGCCACAACCACCCACAACATACCTAAATCAGTGGCGGAGGTGGCATGTGGTGTCGTCGGATTGCTGGTTTGAGCACAGAGAGACATAGATCGAGAGAGAGGGTGAAATCAGAGAGTGATGGTGATGATCGGAACACAATGGCAACGACAGAAAACGACGAGTCGTCGGTCCGGCCACTGTCGTCTCCCTCTCATTTCTCGATTCTCTCTGCTTCGATTCTCTCCTTGCCGTGACTTTCTCTCTCTACAGGCCTCTCTCTCTTCGATCCCTCTATCTTCGTCGTCTCCAGTCCGGTGTGGGTGTGAGGGGGGGTGTAAGAGGTGGTGCGGTGGTGGTGGCGGAGGTGGTTCCATCGTTTACCCCCAACTCTCCCTCACTTATGCAGACATCATTACAGGTGCATACTCAGTTTTGAACGAATTTGATGCGTGATGTTAAACCCTAGATAAATTCTATTGGGGAATTTATGAGGTTTTAAGTGCAATTGTTGAACAGAAATCAAATTGGATGATGAATAAAAGGTTTGAAGCTTACATGTTGAAGAAACCCATGAAAAGTCTGTATTTTGTGAAGATTTCCTTAGGTTATTTCTCTGTAACTTCAAATCTGAAGTATTATGGCAGCTTTATAACTTTCAATAATTTGCTTTTCATTTTGGGTGGTGGTTGATGGGTTGTTATCGGTGGTGGTGCGGCTGGGATACGGTTGTGGTAGTGGCTGGATTTGGTGGCGGAGGTGGTGCGGTGGTGGTGGTGGTTGTGGTTGTAGAGAGAGAGAGAGCAGACCTGTATTTATGCCCGGATAGTCCCTGTGGTTTGGCCTTTAAAAAAAGGGTAAATTGGTCATTTCACACCCTCTTAACACCCACTTAACAGAGAAAAGTAACTGAAGTTAGACCCAGGGACTATCCGAGAACAAAACGGTAAACCACAGGGACTATTCAAGTAGTTTTAGAAAGATAGGGACTATAGCTGAAAAAAGGTGAAACCACAGGGACTATCCGGGCATTTTTCTCAAAAAAAAAAAAAAACACCACCTAAAAAGTAAAACTGCAATTATTCGGTCATACCAATAGTTTTGATTGTTTTGAAAACTCAAGGCAACTTTTTCGGTAATCGATTACGATTAAAAAAAATGAAATCGAGTTGAATAAAAAAAGGAAAAAAAGAAAGTGACAGCTTGAGTTTCTGGCTGGATTAGGTAATCAATTATAGTAAAAAAAAAAAAAAGACAATGTGTTAAAATATAGAAGGTAAAAACAAACTCACATTTTTTCTCGGGTTTCCATTTTCACGAGTCTGAGTTGTTTGGATTTTGGGTATTGTTAAATTAGTTTCGGTCTACCTCGGGTCACGTTCGGGTAGGTAGGATGTTGTTTACTTAGGTTCCTGGTGGCTTCGGTTGGGTTTGGTAATCGAGTTCGGGTTGGATAGGTCAAACTCTTACTCAAGCTATGAGTTTCTTTCTCCTTAAGTTATCTTAACCCGCCTTTACGTTTTTAATCGTAAGCGACGAAGATGACCAAAAACCACCTGACCCAAACTCGATTACTAAACCCAACCCATCTAAACATAAAAAGAAAATAAAAAATGAGTTATTTTCCCTTTTTTATTTTAACCCGGTGTCTCAAACAATGAGTTCCATTTTTTACTTCTTATATACCTGTTGCCATTTTTAACTGTATTCAATAACCAAAACTAACCCAAATTGGGTTTAGGACTACAACGGTCAGTTTTCAATATTTTTTTTTACATTTAATCGGGTTTGGGTATGTCACGAAATTCAGGTTTTTGTCTACTCGGTTTCCGGGTGGCTTTGGGTCAGTTTTTCATTAGAGTTAATTCTTCGTCTTAGGGATGAGCAAATGGTACCGGGTACGGGTACCGAATTTACCGAATCGGGTACATTTTCGGTACCGATTCAATACCGACTTTTAACATTTTCAGCGGGTTGTGATACTTATTTATATAAATTATATGTTTAATAAAGCAATATAAAAAGTACTTAGGGGGTGTTTGGCTAAGCTTTTCCACACCACCTTATAACTTATTGACTTTTATAAAAAACTAATAAGGAGAAAAAGTGTTTGGCAAACTCATAAGAATTAATTAATCAACTCTTGAAGGGCACTTCAATCTTGCTTTTTTTATTAGCTCCCAAGCTAAATCATTTTCCAAGTATAACCTGTAGTTGAGATCCCCAAACCAGAAGCAAAGCACAAAGTCGTAGGTCGCGAACTCCGATGAACCACCGTTGTTCTGTTGGTCAGCATCATCGCACTCGGAAACACGATTAAGTTCAGATTATGCCTACCGGTTTGAATGATTGAATGATCTGCAAAGCGGGTTTCTTCGAGAATGAAGCTTCAACGTTCTTAAACATGAGAAAGTCAGAAGGTTTCACATAGGAGAAATAGTATACATGGCCATGATTTATCAAGAAAACAATGTCTCCATGGTTACCCTTTCGATGCTTATGGCCATCATTTGTTGGGATGAAGATTGGTGTTGCTACCTCAAGTGAACTTAGTATTCAGTAAATTAATAAGCCAAAAAAATAATAAAAAAAACCCAAAGCTGCAAGATTGGATTATTAAATGAACCTCTATAAAATGTAATTTCTTACTCTTGGATGAGTTAGCAAAATTTGCAGATTTTCCAATCAAATTTGAAACCTTTTTTGATGAGTCTTTTTACTCCAATGAAGTATACCAGTTCAGTACGCAATAGCATAAAATCCAAAATGGCGTAAATCCACAACACTCAAAGCAACTGCAGACTAAATGCAAAATCCTTATACGTTGTTGTTATAAATAAACGACATATTCAAGTAAACAAAACTGATATGTATATTGATTTGCAATTGCTTACTTCTTTTCCATTTGCACTTCTTCTATGTTGATCGGCACTTTCTTCAAAAGGATCGAGGTGCATCTGCAACAATGCAATTAGTTCTAAGGTCCACTATATAACATTGTTTGATCAGTTTATAAAAGTTGAGAGGAACTTATGTATAAGCATAGAAAAAGACATACATGTGGCTACATTTCCATTCGCCCTCCAACAATTAGAAGGCCAACATCTCCATGTTTAAATGTATAATTACTTACATAGATATCTCCGTATGGTGAGCATTGTGTGGAAAATCCTCCTAAGATAGTAAAAAAAAATGGACCAAATGAAATGAGGTGTAAAATTTTATCAATTTGCGCAGAAAACCAAGATTCCAAATATGTCATTCATGCTCTCACTTGAACGTTTGTCTCCTATAGTTTTTGAGGTTGTAATCAAAACACATAATGGACCAGCCTCATGTCACAACCAAGACCTGTTTTTGTACTTTCAACGTTTGAAAGTTCGATCAACCACCACTGTTGCATGGCCACTGCTAGTCTTCCCGAAGCTACCTGAACCTTATCTAGTAATAGGTTCGCCTCTGCAAGAACTTGGGACTCACTAAACCCTTATAATAACTCTCCCAAAACCATTAAAACACCCTATACATCCTAAAATACACCCCGTATACGAAAAACGGACCTAAAATACCTTTATTTTATAAACATCAAATAAAACAAATTTTGGTGGGTCCTCGCGGGGCGCGACCCAGTTAAGCCAAGGAGTCGCGGGCCGCGACCAAGTGACACCAGGCCGGACCTCCTTGTGCCACGTGTCTAATACGTGTTGGACCTCGATAGCTGACCCGACAAGGCTAGGGCCTACCTTATAGCCCTCGCGGGCCGCGAAGGAAATAACAGGGGGCGTCGCGGGCCGCAAGCCGCCCTATGTCCAGCCTATATAAGGAGGCTTCGACTTCAGTTTTCGTCGCTCAATTCATTTGTTTTCCTTTGTCCCTATAAAAGCAAAGTAGTGCTCAATATAATACCCCTAAAAAGTGAAGCTCTGCCTCGTTGTAAGTATTATAACCCCCAGTTACGTATTAGTTACTCTACCCGATTGATCTAGAGCTCCGTAACGCATGTCAAGGCTGTGTCTGACTCAGTCGTTGGAGTTCTGTCTCGGGGGTATAGCTAATGTAAATTGGGTTATCTTAATAACACGTTTGCATTGTTTAATTTAATAGATTATAATCAGGAAGTCACCAGAAAGCAGTAGTATTACCTAAAACAGCAATGTGAGTACATTCACTTTTTCTCACTATTAGTGAGTACATCTTATTTTGTAAACTGTTTTTACAAAACCTCAGTTATTTTAAAGTATATTTACCAGTAATTGAGTCTATGTATTCTACAATTACTGTCGGTATGTTGGGGTTTTGTATACATTACTTGTTACTACACTGTGAGTAGTAGCATGACCACAAGTCAGGATTGACAGTGCCGTGGGTGGTAATTGGGTAGATAAAAACATTGTAATCGCTCTCAATACTGTAAAGATATAAAATCCTGTTTTGATTAAACTGGGATGCACTCGCCAGTATTTCTTGATGATAAAACTTTTTAAAACGCGTTTCAGGTAACAAAACGTGAAAGCCAAATAGAAGCCAGCTGGAGAGCACTGAAGGCTTGGAAAAGTGGCTATAAAAGTTACCTAAACAAGAAAAAAGTTTTATTTCAATAAATTAGGGTTTATCCCTCCCTATAAGCATATTATAATGGAAACTTGGGTTTTCCCCATATATTTATTATTTATAAAAGTGTGGTGTTTTACTCTGATAAACGATTTCCTAACTACGGTCCTGATGTTAATTTCCGCTGCCAAATTAATAAACACTGATACCACTGATACTGTCCTCGCGGCCGCCCGCTCCCGGGGTAGGGGTCAGGGGTTGCGACAACCCTTCATCCGCATGCCTAGTGTAAGGCTCCAAAACCTATATCAGTTTGCAAAAATTAATGTTCAAGATGTCACAAAATTGTTATTTTGCACAATCACTGAAATCCAGCGGGTAATTTAGAGCATTATTCTACAAGGGCAATTCAGTCGTTTAGCTTAAAAGTTTGCTAAGCAAGAACTGTCAATATAGAAAAATATGGACAGGGCATTGTCAAAGTTCCAACCAACCATGTATTTCTTTACCATACTTAGACAAACCCCCACCAAACAATGGATATAACAACATTAATCTTGGAATAGGATGTAATATATAATCAAAACTGAGTGTGAGAAGAGAAAACAGTAAAAACAAAAACAATAATGTCTAACTTTGCAAAAGGTAACCCCTGAACCAAGTATGGGATTCAAATTCATAAATCATAACCTCTAAGCCACCATAAGAAAGACCCATAATTGCAAACCAGTCCATACAAATTTGATCATAAGCAAAATATCGATTCGTAACTTACCTGATATCATTAGACGTGTATAACTTAACCTTTCAGAACTTATCGATTCAATCATTCTAAGTCGCAGGAACTTATCTTATGATGTCACTGAAACCCTAGAACCCAATCTCGCCTCCATCCGCTAAATATCGCAGGCCAGAACCCTAGAACCCTACAATGGAAACACACAAATGAATCTTCAACCTTCTTGAACTTGAGAGTCAGAAGGTTTCGCATAGGAGAGGAGAGAAAACGTGTGATGAAATTTATGATTGCCATTTTAGTATTCAATCCCAAACGTTTAATTATTTCCATCGTTCAATCTGCTGTTCACAATCCCTCTTCGGTTTTATTACGAGGATGTCTGTTAGGTTTCTTTAGGGGCAATGGCGGAATGGTTTTTTTTTTTTTTTTTTTGTGTGTGAGTATGGGGTGTGGTGGAAATTATTATTATAACCTCTGAGTGTCTTAAAATTTGGTGGTTTTTACAATTTCATCCTTACAAAATAAGCATTCATTAGTTGTACGTGATGCATAAAGTGGTGGACGCGATGTAAAATTACATGTATGTACATCACATTTTTTTTATATTGCACGTATGATTATCATTACGTTCGTTGGAAGGTTTGAATTCTATGTTAATTAATTATGAAATAACTAATTTGTGTGGCATGGTTGTAGGTAAATTCTCGTGTTAGTTGGTGCCAAGCTTGGAACGAACACACCACTCGAATGTCATGTTTCCGCGTCTTTCATGTTCAAACGGGACAAAACATTTTGTAGTTATGTTTCAGTTTAATTGTACGCTTGTAAATGGTGTTTAAAACTTATCGTGTTAGTATGTTATCGATTAGTACACTTTTAAGTAATCGTGTTTGGATTGTAAATGTTGGGTTCTTATATGTTAATGAATGACAAAAAAACGATTGTTAAATGCTCGTGTACATTGGACCTTACATAATAAGAAATTAATAGAAGTACAATACAATATATTACGAGAGAATTGATAAACTATTGGAAAACGAGTATCGCGTTGTAAATTTCGTTACCACCGTCGCATCGCGCGGGTTTCCTACTTGTGTGTATATATATATACTAGGTTATAACCCCGTGTATTACACGGGTTGGGTATTAACATAGTTAGTCCCTATGGTTTGCACAAAATAACATACTTAAGTACTAACAGAATGTGATTTTAAACCTACAAATAACGTTAATAGTTAATACCTCCAAACATTACAAAATGAAAAGTTAATACCTTAGAATGTGATTTTAAACTATTAGTACATATGTATGTTACTTTGTACAAACCACGGGGACTAACTATGTAATTAACTCATAAATTTATATACTAAATAATAAAACATTATATCTTTAAAAACTTCCTTTATTGCACAGGTTGAATAAATATAATTTTATATATTAAATAATAAAAAGTTATATATATAAGAACCATATTGTACGGGTTGAATTAATGTAATTTTATATACCAAATGAAAAAATATATCTTTAAAACCACATGTATTACACGGGTTAAATAAATGTAATATTGTTTACCAAATTATAAAAGAGTAAATTAAAAGTTTTGTCCTTTATGTTTGTCTCAAATTTCAGGCGCTGTCCTTTACCTTTAAAATTGACGGGTTCTGTCCTTAATGTATGAAAATCTTGCAAGTTATGTCCTTTAGGCCAAACCCAGTTAGATTTTTTTGTTAAATCTGGTCCCCCAAGGGTATTTTAGTCTTTTTACCCTATTTATTTAGTATTATTAAAAAAATAAAACAAAATAATTTTAAATTTTTTATTATTTTTAACTATATATATATATATATATTTATATAGAAATCAGTAACCACCATTCAACCACCCTCCACCACCACCAATCCACCACCACCACCATCAATCAACAACCGCTGTCAGCCACCACCGCCACCACCCTCCATCATCTACAACCACCATCATCTCCAAATCAACTCCCCTACCTAAAAACCCCCAAAACCAATCAAAGCATGTTACCCAACCCAATTCTCTGTTTCCCAAACCAAATTTCATCCCTATTATTCAACAATTCTCCAAATTTTCAACACCCAATTTCTAGATTAATAATCCCAATTTGATGCATTTAGCCACTTGCCTCAAGAAATGCGCCACACACTCTAGAAAGGTAACCCAGAAAATGAGTAAGTTTGATGCACCCTGTTTTATTACATTAAGTTCAGAAACAGATCTGGAAGATGGTGGTGGTGGGACGGTGAGTATGAGCGGTAACCGGTGGTGCGGTGGCCTTGTTCCGAGGTGGTTGTACGGTAACCGGTGGTGCGGTGGCCTTGTTCCGAGGTGGTTGTACCACCGGATCTACAATGGAGGATGCTTGATGGTGTAACTCCTCAGATCCGACGAACGGTGAGACACCCTTTTTTTGTATAACCCTCTCTTGTACCCTGAATTACACATACAAATCCCTGATTAGAGGAGCTGTGGAGAGAGAACGGAGATAAAGAGAGAGAGAGAGCGGCGGCGGTACAGGTCAGTGGACGACGGCTGGGGTGTGGGGAGCTTCGCTACTGACCAGTGGTGGAGGACGTTGCCGGCGACAGTGCCACCGTTTACGGCGGCAGAGGTGGTTAAGCAAGGCGACAGCGGCGGCTGCCGCAGATTCTCCGGCGGGGTTGTGATTTTTCAGAGATGACATGATGATGGTAGGAGGAGGATGATGATGTTGAAGTTGACGATGATGATGAAGATGATGATCGGTGACTATGGTGGTGGTTATACAGTTTCATGTTTTCCCCTTCTCACTTTTGTGATGAAATGGGGGTATTATCAGGGTTTCAAGAGGGGAAGCACACGTGGGGAGGGGAAATGACTGTTTTACCCTCGTGTGTAATGCATGTGACATAATTTAACAGAAAATTCTAATTGGGTTTGCCCTAAAGGACATAACGTGCAACATTTTAATACATAAGGACAGAACCCGTCAATTTTAAAGGTAAAGGACAACGTCTGAAATTTGAGACAAACATAAAGGACAAAACTTGTAATTTACTCATTATAAAATAATACATCTTTAAAAACCTCATTTTTATTACACGAGTTAAATAAATGTAATTTTATATACCAAATAATAAAAAAGTTAGTAAATGTGATTTTGTATAGTGAAAATAAAAATATTTAATATATTAATACAAAGTTTGGTTTTCGTGATAAATAATTTGTTTTATTTAAAATGTTTTAAATTAACAATTTACAATTTCGGATAATATTTTATTAGAAAAATAGAAGAATGGTATTCGAAATTTAAAGTAGGATAAAATTTAATATTAACTCATTATTCATTTATTTATTTAATTAATATAGGATAAGTTTGGAAGTGAGCCGAGAAAATCATAAAATAAATACCTACAATGAACGACATGTGTCACGCAGTAATGTTTTATTATATAGTATAGTATAGAAAAAACTTTAGATTGATATAAATAGATTATTTTGTTGTAGCAAAATTTGTTAACGAAGTCTCAATAAATTTAACCCATTATTTAAAACTCCGTAAATGTATATATGATAAATAATATTAGTTAGAGTAAATTACAATTTTGGCCCCTGTGGTTATATCACTTTTACCCTTTTTAGCCCAAATAAGAATTTTTTAACATTTGAGCCCCCAACGTCTTTTTTTCTAACTCTTTTGGCCCCTAACACTAACCCCATCCATTAAATGTTAAGGGTCAAAAGGGTTAGAAAAAAGACGTTAGGGGCCAAAAAGATTAGAAAAAAAGACGTTGGGGGCTTAGATGTTAAAAATTATTTTTGGGCTAGAAGAGTAAAAGTGATATAACTACAGGGGCTAAAATTGTAATTTACTCTATTAGTTAAATAAATAATATTATAAATGAGAAGGAGATTAAACTAAATAATAATTATCCATAAGAAATTAAACTAAATAATATTTAGTAGGAGGATTATCTATAATTAATTATAAAAGATTAAACTAAAATAATACTTATCTATAAAACATGGCCTAATGTCATGACAAGTGTCCCCAAAATGGTTTCTTTTATTATATAGTACTAGCGGTAAGACCCGTGTGCAAACACGGGTCGTTTCTTAGAAAACCATGCATAATACATATTAATAGAACATATAGATACGTGTATAGATATTGTACCAAAACTTGTTATCTTTATAGATAATAGACAACTACAAACATATATCATCGGTTAATATATCAGTTACATACGACTATTTCCATTCTCGTATCCAAAAAAGGGCGTACCCACCTATTGACAATGTAAACTGCTTATAGACATAAGTACATATAAAAGATGTCTAACAAACTTAATAGAATTTGAATACAACTTAAGTTTCAACAAACATTAACTACGAACACACGATCACCTGCCTCAACAACTTTCACCAAAGCTCAATCAAGGTTGATCAGGCGCAGTTCTTTGACTTCAACAGATGATAGGTCTTCAACAGACTTTAGACTTCAGCTGATCTTTGTGTATAACAGTCTTTATAGATCAGCAAACTCTGATGAGACTATCCTCTGATGATGCTCAACCACTGATGAGGCTAAGCAGTGTTTTCCATTAAGGTTGATCAGGCCTTTGACTTCAGCAGTACTTTGACTTCAGCAGATGATTGGTCTTCAACGGTCTTTGCATCTAACAGAGTTTTGCATAACAGTCTTTATAAAACAATCAGACTTTAGAGATCATCAGTTGTTGAGTGCATATCACGTTTTAGATGGAGAATGTGCTTTGGGTGAAAAGGTTGTTTTTAGAAAACCATGTATATCACGTTTTATTAAACAACGAATGATTATACAATGGTGCAGTCGAGTGACTCGAAGACAAGGTGTCGATTATTCCATCCACTGAAGTCGTTGCAAACTAATTACACAACAAATATATTTTATTAAACAACGATTTTTCAGCTATAATACAACAGATCATAAATCAATATCTTCTGATTTGAAACTTCAACACTACAAAAAGAAGAAAGTGGTAATAATTAGTAGAAGCCAAAATATCTAAAACTGTAAGCAACAAAGTCAAGTCCAAATATTGTTCATGGTACCTTATTAGCCTCCTATCACTTTCATCGTTTGCCCACACCGCTTGCAAAGAATTATCCTAAAAAAGCATCATAGTTCAATAAGTTTGGTAAGGAAACCAAGATGCTTACCTTTAAATAAAACACTGTTAAGATATATTTTATAAAAAAAGAAACAAATTACTATTACCGAAATATATAAGTATTACATCACTCATATTTCCACAAGTATATCAAGCATCAACTTCGCATTTCTGCCCTTCCTCTCGACTTGTAATTCCATCAACTGGCTCTTGCAACTGAAAACAACAGATGCTTTAAGTTTTTTTTTTAATATAACTAACTGTCGTAAAAAACTTCAAGAAAAGTACATCAATAAAAATTCTTAAATTACATTAAACAAAAAGTACATGAATAAAAATTATCATTTTCGTCCTTATTCGGATTATGCAAATCATATTGAAAAATAGAATTTTCTTATGCCATCCAGCTAAGCCAGCTAAAAGCAATTCTCCTACAGGACATGTACCTTAACTACAGGCAAGATTTAAGCTACACAGGCCAAGCATTGAACCAGAGTCTACATAACTTGAGAAGTTGAAGCCCGACAAAGAGAATGAAATCGTTATAATTTATTAAAGCCTTTGATACAATTATGCACACTCATTAATATTGTAAAAATGTGTATCAATGACACTATCTTGTTCCGGTAGAAATTCATCTTCAAATCTGGGATAATGATACTTTTAAAAGAAACGATAAGAAAAAATAATAAAATTATACAAAAAAATAGACTAATGTATCAAAATGCAGAGATGGTTTTGTAATTAAGCTCATTGGGATCTTGAAAAAACATTAAAAATGCATAAAAGAGAGTATGTGTTAGTAGTCGATCCAAACTATATAATTGATTATGAGTACCGTTTTCATTATTTGACCAATATTATAGCACTAAAACTCTTCAAAAATCATTTTTCATTATCTCAAAATCTCAATAACTAACTTTCGACTTCATAGACTCGAATTAAAAACATTTAAGTAATATCAAATATATTATAAATGTTTGTTATTGATCAACGTTTTAGACCTTACAAAAAGGTAATAAGAAGACATTTTGGTCTTTTTCTATTTGCACTAGCACTTTCTTATAATAATAAGCTATAGAAAATAAATAATGAATCTGACTCCTCTTGTTCGATCCCAATTCTAAAGGTCTTCATCCCAAGGATTGAGAGTTGAAAAGAAAATTATGCACGTAAGGAATATTGTTAATGAAGAGCATATTTAGAAAATATTTATAAAGAAAAGAAAATTATAATATTAATATAATAAAAAGGTTGCAACATATTATAAGGTTGCTATTGCCACTTTTGTTTCATACGAAGTTCCTATTCAATCATATTCAACATGAGATTTATTTAATTTTATCATCTTTCAAAAAATTATTATACCTGCTTATTATGGCATGAGTTGACAAAAGGAGTTGAAGTTATTAAAAGGTCGAAATAAACTGAGTGGTAGACATATTGATTAGTTAAATTGATAAATTTTATAAAGAAAAATAAGAGACATATTCACATTGACCATGATGCTAAACGAAGGACTTTTATGGGTTGAAAGTGCTTACCTACGACATCTGCAGATGACGCTTGACCAGCATTATGTGTTGACATGATCTTCTTAACCTCTTTTTAGTTCCATTCTACAAGAACCAAGGCAATTTGTCAGTCATATGGTGCTGATTAGCATTCAGTTAATGATCCACCCAAAAAACAGTTAGTTCATTTGTGTTTGATTGCATATACACGAATGCAACAAAGCATAATTCATATGCCTAACTCAAAATTGTGGCATCTAACTAACTAATTAGCGTTAAGTAAAAAAGTGGCAATCTTGACCCACTTACACACAAACAATTGAGTTGGTTATATACTATCTTTAAGTGATCAACCAGGTTAACATAGAAAGGTAACTTAAATGTGTTCATAAATTTGTAATCTCTCCTAACACACTATTTCTATATAAATTTAATTTGAAACACAAATAATTAGCCAATGCGTTTATTTTATAATTTTCAACAGTTAGTTTATTTTTTTACCTTGAGTAGATTAGAGAGACCATCTGCAACTGCCAACCCTGATTCTCCCCACTCAAGAACAGGCTGAACTGCTCTAGCTGTTGCTTCCAAAAGCTGAAATCGAGCATGAAATAAACAACACATTGTGACAACTGGCACCAAACCGGTAATTTCCGTACACTTTAATTATTATTTAATGACTGCAATTATGTGCTTAAATGTCAACAATGTCTGATTACATTCTATACAAGTGAATTCATGCACGTTTTATACCACAAGAATTACTTTATGATAGCGTTGCGTCAGAAATACTAGTAAACTCACCGGTAAGACACAATATGCCAACAAATCTGCAGAAAGCAGTCAGACACTAGAAATGGGGCCTAGGTGTAGGTCCAACGTCCAGAATACATTAAAACCCAAGAGTACATACAAGGGTTAATATATAAACATTCCGAAAGCTAAAATACGCACTAAAAAGCACCCGAAACGCACTTTAAGTGCAAAATCTTATTAAATTCAGCTATAATCAGCCATAATTCAGCATTTTAACCTTGATATATTATGCAGAATTCTTGAATTGTCATCCAGAATATTTCCCCAAGTGTCGGGAATTGAAAGTGTTACAAAAGGGTACATAAAGGACACTAAACAGTGCACTTTAGCACTTTAACGAACCGGTATCTAACCGAACAACCGGACATTACCCGGAACATCAAAATATTGCTAGAAACATTGTTTCACTTTTTCTGAGCTAGTTATGATTCCCGAGCACACTAATATACTACATAAAGCATGTTACATACTAAACACTAGCTTTTGCACTTACCCCTGAGAGGCAGGTAGAGTTAAGGTTTATATCCCATTTAAGGCTGTATTATTATGAAATCTCCAAGACGGCTAGTACCATCATTGGGAGAATCGAAACCCTGATTAACAAAGTTTTTAAAATAGAGGGTTCATATAGTCTAACTCAATATCCCGAGAATTCGGTATAGTTAATTATGAAAGACGGTTCATTTTGCTTAGGCATTGTTTACCGCAACCCTAATTAGGCAACGATTAAGAATCGCCATCAGCTGCCCAGGATCGTCGATTTGTTCGACTAACTGCAAGGATTAACTACTCCTTAAGATTAGTTTTGAGCAATGGTTGGAATAACCATCTCACCTTAAGATAAGCTTTTCTATAATAGTTGTTATATAAGTATCAAGGTGGCTCCTTTGGAGACCTTGTATAGATGAAATATCAAAACATCCGTTGGATGGACGAGACTTTGGGAAGTCCACTTATCAGGATATGAACGTTGCAATGGAAACAACGAATAAGATCATACAAATCCCTAATCATCTGTAAGTTGCCAGTATTCGGCAGAAAATCAAGAATTAATGAAAGTAGCAACCCTCCTAAGTTCTTGTTAAAGAATAAGGTTCAACAAAAGAAATCACCCAGGAAGGGTGTGCCCAATTTGTTAAATTATCAGGCTAGTTATGCTCTGAATATATGGAATCATTCGAAGGAAATCGAATGTATCAAAATTAAATAGCTTATAAGCTAAGACTTATTTAAGGAGCCTGGCGGAGCTCGCAAGGCATTAACACACTAATGATTTAAGGATGTGTTTCACCAATAAGTTGAGAAGCATTATCACTTAAGGATATGCAGATTTATGATGAGATGAGCATCCTGTATCGAGTGAGGATCAACAGGTTAAGAAGCTCCAAAAGGATACATGTA
Organism: Helianthus tuberosus; assembly: GCA_030545235.1. Classification (NCBI taxonomy): domain Eukaryota; kingdom Viridiplantae; phylum Streptophyta; class Magnoliopsida; order Asterales; family Asteraceae; genus Helianthus; species Helianthus tuberosus. The sequence continues at coordinate 181,487,133 of CM060397.1, read as the reverse complement.
CCTAATATAGGGGTCACTTTGAGAGCTTGGAAAAGTTCCAGATATACTATAGAAGTCAAGTCCATTATACGACAAAAAGTACTTCCATAATTTTAGCAAATCTCGAGGTCGAGATTTCTTTTAAGGGGGTGAGGATATAACACCTCGAAAATTCACGTCCTATAATGTGTTGACACGTGTCACAAGCTTTGAACGTGTGAAAGAATACTCTAGAGGGACTAAAGTTGACAAACAAGGAAAGTATGTGAATATAAGGGTTAAAAAAGTCAACAATGGATAAAATATACTTTACAATAACCCTACACGATGTTTATACCCTTAAACGGATAAATCATGGATCATACGAAGCTAATTGTGAAGGAAAGTGAGGAATTTCAAACTACAGGGGTTAAATGTGTCAACATGTTTAAAGTATACCTCTGAGTGACCTTTTAGCAAACCCGAAGCTTTGTAATGATTAATTATACTCACTAGAATAAGTGATAAAAATTTCACCAAGTTTCGTTATCGTATGAGAAAGTTATGATAAAATTCGTATACGAGGGGTTAAAACGTCAACGTCGAAATTCAAGACTTTTCGGTGATCGTATGAATAACCGGGGACCTAAGAAAGTTGGTTTATGACTTGGAGTCCTTAAAAGTCAAGTTTGGGGGTTACAAGTGCAAGAAAGCACCTTAAAATCAAGTTTGGAAGGATCAGGGGCCAAATGTGTCATTTTTGAAAGTTCTGTTTTGCTGACCAGGTCCTTACGGACCGTAAGGCTGGACCCTTACGGTCCGTAAGCCATGCCCAGATGCAGAAAATCGTCTGTTTCCTGTTCAGCCCATGTAAGCGACTTGTATTGCCCTTTAACACTTCCAAGAGCCGCCTAAACTATTTCTTAGGCCTTAGGGACACTTGTTAATCATCAGGGATCATGTATAGCATGATTTGTCATGATCTTAATGGATCAAGAACACTATAAAAAGCCCCAATGTTTGCACATTTTGATCATTCATTTCCAATATATATGTGTGGGCCATCGGGGGCAAAAGTGAAAGTGCACGAATTTTAACGTTATTTTACTAACTTCGTGAAAATAACGTTAAAAGCTGAGGACGGTTAATTTTGCATCATGTGGTGGCGTTGATAGCTGAGAGACAAAAGGGTACATTCACTAATCGGTTTTTGTCCCGAGTGCTGAGAGTTATGTGCCTTATGTCCAAGGCTTGATGCAAAACTACTATCAAGCCGGGGGTCTCACTGGAAGCAGCCTCTCTATTCCTACGGGGTAGAGGTAAGGCTGTCTACATCTTACCCTCCTCAGACCCTACCTTTGCTTTGCTATTGGTGGGATTAACTGAGTATGATGATGATGATGATGATGATCATTCATTTCCAACTCAACATCTGATCATTTCTGGAGCTCAAGGCCATTCTCTAAGCATTCCTGGTCGTGCATTAGATCTTGGTAAGCATCCTTGATCTTCCTTATTTGAGTTTTACTTAGTTATTAGCTTAAAAGTCAAACCGTCGTAATTAAGGTTTGACTTATCGATTAATCACTAATGGTCCAATGATTAGTCAAATTGAAGGTAGTTATAAGTTGGTAATTATGTGGGCAATAAACCCTTAAAAGGGCACCCTCAGATTCTCACTCTAACTAGACCAAATGTCGGGTCAAAGTTGTTTAGAAAAAGTCAACAGAAGCTTAATTTGCAAATTAACATGTAATTAGCAATGTAGAAGGCATGTAACCTATTTTATCACTCATATAACTTGGTAATAAGTATAAGAACTGATCTAAGCTTGTTTGATCCGACAATTTTTTGTTTAGACCCGGTTCGGAACCGAAAGTCGCAAAACTTTGACTTTTGCTTTGACTTCAGTTCTGACCCGAATTAGATAGGTTTAAAAATTCCTTAGGGCTTCCTTAGGACCAGGTTACATGTTGGTATAACCCTCTGTGCTTGGTTCATTGATTGCCCCATTCGTTTACGCGTTTCCGTTAATTGCCTAATGTTGACCAATATGCCCTTTTGACCATAAAACGAGAATTTTGGAAAAGTGAAAGGACAATAATCTTTATTACTGATTTATAAACATGTCCCTAAAATTTCACATCAGTTGGAGGTCTAGATTAGGAGTTATGCTCATTAGCGTAATTATAACGACTTTTAGTAATTAAACGGCGCAATTAGCATAAGGCCTATTTAAACCCAATTTTTGACACCAAACCTTTTACCCACTGATGTAATATAATATTTTGGGATTTTTAAAGATTTTTAATTATTTTTAACCTGCTCATAACCTAAGGTTATGGCGTTGATTCGGTAAATACCGATTATACCCTTTTTGGTCATAAAATGAGTTCTGCATAATATTTTGACACCAATCCAATTGCTACTGATTTTATATTATAAATAAAGTATTTTGAGCTTTATAACCTGATCAGAAAACTCAGATTTCCTGTATAACCCGGAAATCGCTTAAAATAACATTTTACGCGTATTAAACGCATAATTTAGGTTTAAAACCATTTTGTCACATAAGACTTATCATCAACTGATGTAACCTGTTAAAATAAGTTATTTTACTGATGTATTCGGATCCGAACCTCAGAATCATATTTAATCTCTTTTATAATATTTAAAATGACCAAAATACCCCTACGGGGCTTAAATAGAGATTAAACTCGTTTTGGGCATAATGGAAGATATCCTACTGATATCACAACATATTAAAGGCATATTAACTTAGGAAACCTGTATATGACTCTTTTGGTTACTCGTTACGCACTTTTCGCGTTCGGATTGGCCTATGTGACTAGTTTGCATATATTAGCCGAAACGGGTCAAACCATATCTTTTTGTCTCAAAATCCAGAATGTGTTCAAGTTACCCATATTAAACAAACATACAAGCTTGTTGGGTCAAAAACCACATTCTAAACCGGTCTTCGCTTTATCATGCGTTTGATCCGTGTCTCCCTTTTGAAAACTAACCGGTCTAAGTCAAGGCTTAATTAAAGACCCGTTAGGATTCTAATAGGTTATTAAAAACCTTCGTTCCAGATTAGGAGCCCAGTAAAAGCTATCTGTACTTGCTGAATTGATATACGGCTGGGAATAAATTTATATTTAGCTCAGGTAATACTCTTAACTTATTTTCCATATACGGGCTTGGGATACGGTACTATAAAAGTACCGCTTGGTCGGGTGTGTGTAGTCATTTAAATCGGATTGTGATTAATGTATTTGCATGACCCGTTTAATATGTATTATTTGGTGTATGGCTTTTGGGGGTTAAATGACCATGTCCCGGATATCCTTGGCATCATTTTAAGAAATGGCCACGACCTAAGCACGGGGTGTAGGCGTACACCTGACAGTTGCATTATGTAAAAACTGGTAATCCACTCAGAGGTATCATCCTTGTGGGCATTATACCGAAACTGGTAATCCACTTAAAGGATGATAGCCTGTGGGCATTATACATGTGGCGTGTCAGTTAATCTAGACCGGCCCTACAAACCGGCCCTGATGGACGACAAATAAGCAAAACTGTATACGAGACTATCTACAAATAATTGTCCCAAGTTATAAAAGATATTTTGCCGAAGTGCATTCAAATCAATTTTCAAACTCTTTTCAAAATGAGTCAGTTAAGTTGTATTCACCAGTGTAAACTGGCGTATTTTCCAAAAAGACTAAGTGCAGGTACTAGACGAAATAGGCTGGCTACTCCAGGCATCATTACTCAAGTCTCGCAAGCTCTAGATGTCAAAGTCTGTTGAACAAAGTTTCCTTTTTATTTTGATCCGCCTGTGGATCCTTTACTTTTCGTTGTAATACTTTGATATTACTTTATATTCGGATTGTAATATATTTAATCTTTTGCTTCCGCTGTGCATTTATATATATTGTGTTGTTTGGCTATGATGATATCAACTACGTCACGATACTCCCCTACCGGGCCCACCGGTGACACGTGGAAAACAGGGGTGTGACAGTTCACAAAGCTTGGAGTTCCCGGATCTTGAAGGACCTTCTTTGTTTGCTTTTATCCACCACATCTTCATCATTGTTCTTCCCTAGCTTTAAGCTAGTAGTAAGATCCTTGAAAACCTTTGTTTACTTCTATTTTTCGTGGTTAAAAGATAAAGTATGATGAATATAACAAGAACACTAAAACACATACACAAGAACCATGAACATAAAGCTTATATATATATGTTGAATCTTGATGAAATAGTGATGTTTAGTATATATGTGATATTTGTTGTTGTTTATTTGAGGTGATGATGCTAATCATCGTATGAAGCTTGCTAGATTGTGATTAAACACATGATCTAGCAAGTTAGGGGATGATTAAGTGCTAACATAAGATAACCATCTCCTTGTGTAGACATGAACTTGAAAGTAAAATAATTTTTCTTGAAAAGAAATAAACCAAGTGAACTAGTAATCTTGTAAATCCAAGACTTGGGAATGATTTTTCTAAAGGAAACAAGTTTAGAAAGATGATTCTTGAAGGATCATGGTTTTTATTAAATCTACACTATTTTTAGTGGGAAGACAAGTAAATAAACACTAGAGAAACAAGAAGATGTTAAGGATAAACATTTTTGTAAAATAACCATGTTATTAAGGGTAACTAAACCCACTAAATAATATGGTAAGTTACTACAAGTTTTTACAAGAACTTCAAGTTCATGATGTAGTGTGATTTACATGATCTAGACTTATGGTAAGACTTGAATGAGTTGTTGATGTTTGATGATGATTTAAAAGAAAATAAACACATGTTTTGAAAACATGGGAAACCTCCATTTTTAGGGGAAACTATGTCAAAAAATTTATAAATTTTGACACTTAGAAAAATATAAGTTTTTGAGAAACTTATTCCCTAAAAATGTATCTAAAAACATTTACCAAGGTTTCCCTAATTTTTGTGTACACTTCAAGTAAAGAAATGATGATTTCTTCAAGATAAAAATTGATATTAAGTATGTATATTTTTGAGAAAAATATATATATATTTGTTGATCACCAAATTTTGTGCTAAGTGTATGTAGTATGTATTTCATGCATGGTTGTAAAAATCCCGACTAGTCTCCGATTAGTCGCCGATTAATCACTAATCGGAGGTTCACCGATTATTGGCCGATTAATTGCTAGGCGGTCAATGGCGGTCCTATTCTGGCCAAATTTTGGTGAGACGTCGGCCAAATTTCGACCAAACCTTATAAATTCCTTCCAGTTACTTAAAAAAATGGGTTGATAAGGGGTTAAAACATGTCTACTTTAGAAAACTACATATAAAAATGTATGTGTATATATATAACTAAAAATTACATATAAAAATCTCGATCCGATTAATTCCGATTAATCCCTATTAATCCCGATTAATCGTTAGTCGGTACCCTACCGCCCGACTAGCGCCTAGCGATTCTTACAACATTGATTTCATGTAATAGTGTATTAGGGCTTGAAAATACACTAAATACTTCTAAGGAGTAAAGATACAAAAAATACACATACAACACACTTAGACAAATACAAGAAAATATATTTATGAAAATATATTACTTGATAGAATAAATAACTTGGACAAGTTATGAATGTGAAATGAAGTTTTGGACAAAATACTTAATTCGGGTGAAAAATACAAGATACTTATATTTATTTTTAGAAAATAATATAAGTAAGATGCATAGTTAAAAATATAAATTATTTTTAACACAAGAACAAATACACAAAAGATAGTGACTTGTACTTGTGCGATACAAGTCTAGTGACTAACGTTAATAAAATGCGTTTAGGTCACGACGCTAGATAAGCAAATCCGGTGAAGTTTACGACGCAGGAACGCAAAGTTGTGAGTTCATGCTTCCCCCTTTTCTGTTAACTGTTTTCAGTTTTATAACTTCGGGGGTGAAATACATGTTACAAATATTACAATGTTTACAAATTGTATGATGGATACAAAAACAAGAAGCACTCTTAGTGAAAACTAGTACCAAGTATAATGCGTTTTGAGAAATGATACGAGAAGTGATACATGATACGAGAAATCGTGTCACGAATAGGGTACCATAAGCACCATTAATCAATAATATACCTAGACCGCAGAACAAAAGGTTAGATCTAACGGGTTTCGGGCAGCCACACTCTTGGTGAGAACGAGTACCGAGTAGTGCTTTTGTGTCTCTGAATCGACAACTACAAAAATGCCTATGGTTTGGTTGCTTCCTATGTCGTGTCACATGTTAATGGCCTTGCAACCCATTAACAACTTGATACATACAGGAATACATGATTTATACAAGAATACTTGATTTATACAAGATACATACCATGTTTTTCATACAAAGTATACAAACGTTCAATACAAGAACTGCATGAATTCACACCAACATTATGTTGACGTTTTTCCAAAACTCACATGTATTTCAGGTAACTAAAGTGGATGTGCGCACGGTCTTACTCTTGCTCATGGATGTTGCTTATGTTTTTGAATGAAGTTGTAAACTTTCAAACAATATGTTGTCTCGTGATGTAAACACTTAAACTATGTTTTCCGTTGTGAAATGTTAATGGTGTTTGAAGTTATTTTTATGAGCATGTAGTATGTTTACCAATCGTATGCAATGAAAACCTTTCATGATCACACCTCGTGCTTCCGCCTAAGAAAGGGGTGTGACAGATTGGTATCAGAGCTGCGATTGTAGTGAACCAGGATTCCTTCTTTTGTCTAGTCTACAATCTCTAGGATCCTTTCACGAAAACAATTTTTCAAAAAGTTTTCATTGCATAAAACTTTTCGCGACATCCACTACCTGAAACTGTTTACAAGAGTCAAGAAAAGACACTACAAGACTTAGGGTGCACTGGAGTAGCACTTATCTGTGATTAAGAATTACTTGCAATTATGTGTGATACTTGATATATACATATACTAGAAGTAGAAGGTCACAAGTATACGTGACTTTACCTGAAAGCAATGGCCTATCTGAAGGAAGTGATACGAGGATGAAACGAACTGTGCGGATTGTGCAAGGAGTTACGTAATTATGGATGCATACATAATTATGGAATTTAGTACACAGAAATCACAGCAAGTCTTGTCACGTATAGATTCCATCAGTGCAAAAAAGGTCAAACTGAACACCCCTCCCCTAGCCACTTAAATACTCTGCTGGGGTAATAATTGTTTGATATCACTTATGTGGTATATGCCTGTGTATATATACTACTACTGTCTCGTATGACGATATCAAACAAATGTCTAACCCTATTGTGTGATGTTCTTTCAGAACATGGCACCTAGGAGAACTGTGAACAATCGAGATTCTGATCAACCTCCTCATCCCCCACTGCCAAGGACTGCTGAAGAGCTGAACGCTCTACTGGAAGAAAGAATCTCCGCAGCTATCGCCTAGTACGAGGCGAACCGCACTGAAGACAGTGGAGGACCAAGCAATGCCAAGCGTAATGAGAATGGAGATTCCTCTTGAGGAAACGCAGCTCAAGGTAACCTTAAGACAATTTGCTAAGCATGGAGAAATTTATGATCGGTCTTTGTTTAATTATTTCTTCGATTGCTCACGTGTGAGTTGGTTGGATCAATTACAGGCTGCACCTTCAAGCAGTTTCTCGACTTCAAACCACTGAACTACGACGGCACTGGAGGTGTAGTAGCGTTTGTACGCTGGATGGAGAAGACTGAAGCCACCATCCGTATGAGCAAGTGTACCGTGGATCAGCAAGTCACTTTTGCTACTGGGTTATTTATTGATGAAGCTCTGACTTAGTGGAACTTGCAAGTCCAAACCCTGGGTGATGATGACGCTTATGGCCTGACTTGGGATGAACTAAAGGAAAGAATGAGAGAGAAGTATTGCTCACGTGCTGAACTCCAAAGGTTGGAGATGGAATTCTGGCACTTGACCATGGAAGGTGCTGATATCACTGGTTACACCCGAAGGTTCCACGATCTGTCGAGGGTGATCCCCTATATGGTGGCACCTGAATTTAAGCGCGTTGAACGCTACATTTGGGGATTGGCCTCAGAGTTTCGCGGTATGGTAACTTCGGCAAACCTCAAACAATCACTGAGGCTATAACTCTGGCTATCAGCCTTACTGAAGATTGTGTTCGTATGAAGAAGTTATCGTTGAACCCTACTGAGAAGACCGAGACGCATGCTAAGTCATCTGGTGACAAGAAAAGAAAGAATTCGAATCTGAATCAAGCAACTCGCAACAACAACAAGGGTTTCAACAACAAGAAGCGTGACACCAACCCGCCTCAGGAGGCGAAAACTCTTGCGAACATGAATGATGCTTCTACCAAAAGATAACAGGGCACCCTGCCTGAGTGCCAAAAATGTAGGTATCATCATGAAGGAGCTTGTCGCATTCCAAGATGTGACAAATGTGGTAGGTGGGTCATCAAACAGAAGACTGTTGGGGAAAAGGAAGGAACGGGAATGGAAATTGTAACGGTACTGGTAATGGGAATGGTGGAAATGGAAATGGCAATGGTAAACGAAATGGGAATGGAGCTGGGCAAAACCAAGGATGCTTCAGCTGTGGAAGCAAAGATCATTTCATAAAAGATTGCCCAAGGGGAAACAATGCTCAGGCACGAGCGTTTGTGATTGGAGCAAGGAAAGCACGCGAGGACCCTAATGTGGTCACCGGTACGTTTCTCGTTAACAATCACTTTGCATCCATATTATTTGACACTAGTTCCGATTATAGCTTCATGTCTGTGGAATTTAAACGTATGCTTGGAATAGAATCTAGTAGATTAGATATTCCTTATTCTATAGAACTAGCCAATGGTAAACTTGTTGAATCGGGCGAAGTTGTTAGAGGCTGCACATTAGAACTTGGTGAACAAAGATTTAGCATCGATCTCTTACCTATTCAATTGGGTAGCTTCGATGTAGTGGTCGGAATGGACTGGTTATCCAAGAACAAAGCTGAAGTTATTTGTCACGAGAAAATCATTCGCATCCCTCTGGCGAATGATGAAACTCTCGTCGTACATGGAGAAAAACGAGACGCATATCTACGAATCATCAGCTGTTTGAAGGCACATAAGTGCTTAAGGAAAGGATGTGTTGCTTTCCTGGCGCACGTTGTAGATAAGAAAGCTGAAGAGCCGAAACTCGAAGACATTCCTGTGGTGAAGGAATCCCCTGATGTTTTTCCCGAAGATCTGCCAGGATTACCTCCGCAACGACAAGTCGAATTCCATATAGACTTGGTTCCAGGAGTCGCTCCTGTAGCCAAGGCACCCTATCGGCTTGCACCATCCGAGATGCAAGAATTATCTACATAACTTCAGGAGTTGTTGGATAAAGGATTCATAAGGCCAAGCTTCTCGCCTTGGGGAGCTCCAGTATTGTTCGTGTAGAAAAAGGATGGAACCCTGCGGATGTGTATCGACTACAGGGAACTGAACAAGCTCACAATCAAGAATCGGTACCCGCTACCGAGGATTGATGACTTATTTGATCAGTTGCAAGGATCAAGCTACTATTCCAAGATCGATCTTCGATCTGGATACCATCAGTTAAGAATCCAAGAGGAAAGCGTACCAAAGACTGCATTCAGAACGCGTTATGGGCATTACGAGTTTCTTGTGATGCCATTCGGACGGACGAACGCGCCAGCGGTATTTATGGATCTGATGAACCGCATATGCAAACCATATCTCGATAAATTCGTGATTGTATTTATCGATGATATCCTGATTTACTCGCGAACGAAAGAAGAACACTAGCAACATCTCAGAACTATTCTGGAACTACTAAAGAAGGGGAAACTTTATGCAAAATTCTCCAAGTGCGAATTTTGGATTCGCGAAGTCCTATTTCTTGGCCACGTTGTGAATGAGAAGGGCATTCATGTAGACCCATCCAAGATAGAAGCCATAAAGAATTGGGAAGCCCCCAAAACCCCAACTGAAGTTCGACAATTTTTGGGCTTAGCGGGCTATTATCGGCGATTCATCGAGAATTTTTCAAAGATAGCTCAACCGCTAACGACCCTTACACAGAAAGACAAGAAATACGACTGGGGTGACAAGCAGGAAGAAGCCTTCCAGCTACTTAAGAATAAGCTATGCGATGCACCAATACTATCATTACCCGAAGGCACTGAAGACTTCGTGGTATACTGCGACGCCTCACGACAAGGTTTGGGTTGCGTGCTCATGCAACGCCAAAAAGTCATCGCTTACGCTTCAAGACAATTGAAGGTGCGTGAAAGAAACTATACCACTCACGACCTGGAGATGGGCGCAGTGGTATTCGCCTTGAAGATTTTGCGACATTATTTATATGGTACTCGATGTACAATCTTCACAGATCACAAAAGCCTACAACACATATTTGATCAGAAGGAACTAAACATGCGCCAGCTACGATGGGTCGAGCTGCTAAGCGATTATGACTGTGAGATTAAGTACCATCCTGCAAAAGCAAACGTTGTAGCAGACGCACTAAGTCGAAAAGAAAGGGTTAAGACCTTAAGGGTTCGAGCATTGGAAATGACTATTCAAACGAACCTCACTACGCGCATTCGTGACGCGCAACAAGAAGCCCTTAAGATGGAAAATCGTAAAGCTGAATACCTCCGGGGTATGTTGAAATACATGGTGCCAAATGAAGAGGGAACCTTATACTTTAAGAAGCGTATTTGGGTTCCGCTCTATGGCGGTATTCGAGAAGTCATCCTTGATGAAGCACATAAATCGAGATACTCGATCCATCCAGGATCGGACAAGATGTATCAAGACTTAAAAGAATACTATTGGTGGCCGAGACTCAAGAGCGATGTTGCTGTTTATGTTGGAAAATGCCTAACCTGTGCTAAGGTTAAGGCTGAATATCAGAAACCATCTGGGCTACTACAACCAGAGATACCCATGTGGAAGTGGGAGCAAATCTCGATGGACTTCATAACAAAATTACCCAGGACCCCGAGAGGGCACGATATGATATGGGTGATAGTTGATCGGTTAACAAAGTCTGCGCACTTCCTACCGATCCAAGAAAAAGACAGCACTGGAAAGCTCACTGAGATATACTTAAAAGAAATTGTGGCACGACATGGAGTGCCAATCTCAATTATTTCAGACAGAGATGGATGCTTTGTCTCAAGAATCTGGCAATCCTTTCAGGAAGCCTTTGGATCTCAGCTAGATCTAAGCACGGTGTTCCATCCACAAACAGACGGTCAGAGCGAACGGACCATACAAACATTAGAAGATATGCTTCGCGCATGTGTCATGGACCTAGGCGGCAGCTGGGATACTCACCTACTTTTAGTTGAGTTTTCCTACAATAACAGTTATCATACAAGTATAAAAGCCGCACCGTTCGAAGCTTTGTATGGCCGCAAGTGCCGCTCGCCCTTATGTTGGGCAGACGCGGGAGACAAGCGAATAGTTGGTCCTGAACTTGTACAAGAGACAACCGACAAGATTATGCAGATCCGAGAGCGCATTAAGGCTGCTCGAGATCGACAAAAGAGCTACGCGGATCGTAGACGAAAACCATTAGAATTCGAGGTGGGAGACAAAGTGTTGTTAAAGGTCTCACCTTGGAAGGGTGTAGTAAGATTCGGAAAACGTGGGAAGCAGAATCCCCGATACATCGGACCATTCAAGATTTTGGAAAGAATTGGTACCGTGGCATACAAGTTGGAATTACCGGAAGAACTTAATGGAGTACATGATACATTCCATGTATCCAACCTCAAGAAGAGTCCAACACAAGAAAACGTGATCATCCCTGCGGATGAAGTACATATTGATGACGCCCTCCGATTTACAGAACAACCCGTTCAGGTTACCGACTGGAAGGTCAACAAGACCAGGAGGAGCAGTGTTAAACTTGTCAAAGTACGTTGGAACTCTAAGCACGGACCCGAGTACACGCGGGAACGGGAAGACCAGTTTAAAGAAGAGTATCCCCACCTATTCAAGAAAACTCCTGCAAGAGACAGATCAGCCTGAATTTCGGGACGAAATTCTTTTAACGGGGGGAGACTGTGACAACTGGCACCAAACCGGTAATTTCCGTACACTTTAATTATTATTTAATGACTGCAATTATGTGCTTAAATGTCAACAATGTCTGATTACATTCTATACAAGTGAATTCATGCACGTTTTATACCACAAGAATTACTTTATGATAGCGTTGCGTCAGAAATACTAGTAAACTCACCGGTAAGACACAATATGACAACAAATCTGTAGAAAGCAGTCAGACACTAGAAATGGGGCCTTGGTGTAGGTCCAACGTCCAGAATACATTAAAACCCAAGAGTACATACAAGGGTTAACATATAAACATTCCAAAAGCTAAAATACGCACTAAAAAGCACCCGAAACGCACTTTAAGTGCAGAATCTTATTAAATTCAGCTATAATCAGCCATAATTCAGCATTTTAACCTTGATATATTATGCAGAATTCTTGAATTGTCATCCAGAATATTTCCCCAAGTGTCGGGAATTGAAAGTGTTACAAAAGGGTACATAAAGGACACTAAACGGTGCACTTTAGCACTTTAACGAACCGGTATCTAACCGAACAACCGGACATTACCCGGAACATCAAAATATTGCTAGAAACATTGTTTCACTTTTTCTGAGCTAGTTATGATTCCCGAGCACACTAATATACTACATAAAGCATGTTACATACTAAACACTAGCTTTTGCACTTAACATCCCACTAATCACCTACTATACCAAACAATTTACAATTTGCCCCCCCCCCCCCCCCTAAAGAGTGAACGGTCATGGAGGGCCCCACTCCAAGATTTTCTCTTGATCTTCTAAATCCTCATGGATCTTGCTTAAATCTCCTTGAGATATGATAAGATAATGGTTGTACTTAAGGAGACATATGGACCATTGTGTAAACTCAAACTTGTTTATAAAATGAACTAGAACTCATCACTCTCATCAACACTCCACTCACTCCCTTCCTTCCCCCTCTCTCGGCCGCAAGTAACCCCACACACCACCACCATTTTCTTTGCAAGTTCATCCATTCCAATGCTTACATAAGGTGCAAGAAGGTGATTCACGAAGCTTGGAGTTCACGGATCTTGAAGGACCTTCTTTGTTTGCTTTTATCCACCACATCTTCATCATTGTTCTTTCCTAGCTTTAAGCTAGTAGTAAGATCCTTGAAAACCTTTGTTTACTTCTATTTTTAGTGGTTAAAGATAAAGTATGATGAATATAATAAGAACACTAAAAGACATACACAAGAACCATGAACATAAAGCTTATATATATGTTGAATCTTGATGAAATAGTGATGTTTAGTATATATGTGATATTTGTTGTTGTTTATTTGAGGTGATGATGCTGCTAGATTGTGATTAAACACATGATCTAGCAAGTTAGGGGATGATTAAGTGCTAACATAAGATAACCATCTCCTTGTGTAGACATGAACTTGAAAGTAAAATGATTTTTCTTGAAAAGAAATAAACCAAGTGAACTAGTAATCTTGTAAAACAAAGACTTGGGAATGATTTTTCTAAAGGAACCAAGTTTAGAAAGATGATTCTTGAAGGATCATGGTTTTTATTAAATCTACACTATTTTTAGTGGGAAGACAAGTAAATAAACACTAGAGAAACAAGAAGATGTTAAGGATAAACATTTTTGTAAATTATGTTTACAAGTTGTAAACACCAAATCTTTTCAGGAATGTGATTTACAAACAAATAACCATGTTATTAAGGGTAACTAAACCCACTAAATAATATGGTAAGTTACTACAAGTTTTTACAAGAACTTCAAGTTCATGATGTAGTGTGATTTACATGATCTAGACTTATGGTAAGACTTGAATGAGTTGTTGATGTTTGATGATGATTTAAAAGAAAATAAACACATGTTTTGAAAACATGGGAAACCTCTATTTTTAGGGGAAACTATGTCAAAATTTATAAATTTTGACACTTAGAAAAATATAAGTTTTTGAGAAACTTATTCCCTAAAAATGTATCTAAAAACATTTACCAAGGTTTCCCTAATTTTTGTGTACACTTCAAGTAAAGAAATGATGATTTCTTCAAGATAAAAATTGATATTAAGTATGTATATTTTTGAGAAAAATATATATATATATATATATATTTGTTGATCACCAAATTTTGTGCTAAGTGTATGTAGTATGTATTACATGTAATAGTGTATTAGGGCTTGAAAATACACTAAATACTTCTAAGGAGTAAAGATACAAAAAATACACATACAACATACTTAGACAAATACAAGAAAATATATTTATGAAAATATATTACTTTATAGAATAAATAACTTGGACAAGTTATGAACGTGAAATGAAGTTTTGGACAAAATACTTAATTCGGGTGAAAAATACAAGATACTTATATTTATTTTTGAGAAAATAATATAAGTAAGATGCATAGTAAAAAATATAAATTATTTTTAACACAAGAACAAATACACAAAAGATAGTGACTTGTACTTGTGCGATACAAGTCTAGTGACTAACGTTAATAAAACGCGTTTAGGTCACGACGCTAGATAAGCAAATCCGGTGAAGTTTACGACGCAGGGACGCAAAGTTGTGAGTTCATGCTTCCCCCTTTTCTGTTAACTGTTTTCAGTTTTATAACTTCGGGGGTGAAATACATGTTACAAATATTACAATGTTTACAAATGGTATGATGGATACAAAAACAAGAAGCACTCTTGGTGAAAACTAGTACCAAGTATGATGCGTTTTGAGAAATGATACGAGAAATGATACATGATACGAGAAATCGTGTCACGAATAGGGTACCATAAGCACCAGTAATCAACAATATACCTAAACCGCAGAACAAAAGGTTAGATCTAACGGGTTTCGGGCAGCCACACTCTTGGTGAGAACGAGTACCGAGTAGTGCTTTTGTGTCTCAGAATCGACAACTAGAAAAATGCCTATGGTTTGGTTGCTTCCTATGTCGTGTCACATGTTAATGGCCTTGCAACCCATTAACAACTTGATACATACAGGAATACATGATTTATACAAGAATACTTTATTTATACGAGAATACATGATTTATACAAGAATATTTGATTTATACAAGATACATACCATGTTTTTCATACAAAGTATACAAACGTTCAATACAAGAACTGCATGAATTCACACCAACATTATGTTGACGTTTTTCCAAAACTCACATGTATTTCAGGTAACTAAAGTGGATGTGCGCACGGTCTTACTCTTGCTCATGGATGTTGCTTATGTTTTTTAATGAAGTTGTAAACTTTCAAACAATATGTTGTCTCGTGATGTAAACACTTAAACTATGTTTTCCGTTGTGAAATGTTAATGGTGTTTGAAGTTATTTTTATGAGCATGTAGTATGTTTACCAATCGTATGCAATGAAAACCTTTCATGATCACACCTCGTGCTTCCGCCTAAGAAAGGGGTGTGAGACACATCACCAAATATTGACATAAAACAGAGTCACAAACATGTTGATACATTATGTGAACTATATGTTATGGTTTAACACGAATGATAATAAGAACAAAAACCTCAAGTTGTGGTAAGGTGCAAGCTTCTCCATCAAAAAACATGCCATCAGTAGTACGCAGTAGCAGGTCTAATGCAGTGGCTAAAATCATTAGCGACTCGGGGGTGTCGTGTTTTCTCATTAACTCCACAATTAACTTCACGATTCTTTGATTTATTCTCCACATTTTTTTACCAAGATCATCGTCTTTAGCAATCCATGGCTGTAATTCCCTCTCGGCCTGACACGTAAATACATAAAACCAGGAAAGCGACTAAACAATAATAAATTAAATATAACTGACAGCTAAATACTTGTCAAACGATAATGCTAATCAATAAATGTTTAGAGAACAATGCAGAGATGAACAAAATCTGGACCTGAAGAACGATAGCAGTTGTAGCTATTGTCGGTGATGCTGACACCACATTGCAGAGTGCATCAACCACCTGTGTCAAGAAACAACGATAAATTAAAAGTGTTATATAAACGCACCAATACTGAGATACAAGTATCAGAAATGTTTTTTAGTATAAGATGGACGTTGTTAAAAATAGAAAGATTACCTGTCTCCATCCTTGCTGAGCAGAGGTGCTTTCTGCAGTAAGTTGCATTTCAGGTGATGCGATCATCTTATGCTAGAGCAATGACACAACGGAGAAAATCTACATATGCAAACAAAAGATGCAAAGTCATTAGCCCAAAACATGTGAACTATATATCTGTACATTCCACGGCCTGTAAATAGTGGTTTGAATTTACCTTGAGTAGATTAGAGAGACCATCTGCAACTGCCAACCCTGATTCTCCCCACTCAATGGTTTGAATTTACCTTGAGTAGATTAGATAGACCATCTGCAACTGCCAACCCTGATTCTCCCCACTCAAGAACAGGCTGAACTGCTCTAGTTGTTGCTTCCAAAAGCTGAAATTGAGCATGAAATAAACAACACATCACCAAATATTGACATAAAACAGAGTCACAAACATGTTGATACATTATGTGAACTATATGTTATGGTTTATATGCTGCACATTAACTTAACCTTTCTGTTTATCGGTGTCATGAATGCCACCATTTTCAGTCATCAAAACCTATTTTCTTTCTTCTGTTTTCCTACCTCGAGACTTCCATACACCCTGCATCCACAACAAAATCACATTCTTAACATGAAATTTAGCAGATTATAATATTAATATAAAAAAGGATGCAGATTTTCATCGGATAATTCTGCTTCGTCGTCATCTTCTTGAATGGATCCTGACACATCAGCAACATTTTCAACATAAATTAAACCCAGAGCAGTCAAACCCAACAACATTAATCGATTAAAGTTTGCTATGAATGAAACCTCTTAATATAAAAAGGATGCGTATTTTCATCGGATAATTCTGCTTCGTCGTCATCTTCTTGAATGGATCCTGACACATCAGCAACATTTTCAACATAAATTAAACCCAGAGCAGTCAAACATAATTGTTTCAGATTCTTATTTTGTTTATTTTGTGAATTAGAATGTCGAGAGATTTGAAAATTATGCTTCGGAATTCGGGTAAAAGCCCTAATTTAGACGAACCGGAAAATGTACCTGTAAATGTGAAGTTTCATGAAGTGTCTGTGTTGAATGTGAGTTCGGATCTGGATGCTGTGTAGATGCGTAACAGAAATCAATTACCAACGCATAAAGATTTGATGAATTGTGAATGAAATGGATGAGTGAACTTGCTTGTTGTTTGATAAGTTGAGTTTGATGGATCCGATTGAGGGTTTTGAAATGTCTAGATCGATTGAGGGTTAGGGTTTGTGAAATGCGACTGAAGAAGATAGAGAGAGACGAAAGTGAATTTTAGAGAGAGAGAGTTGAGAGTTGATAAAGCATAGAGAAACAGAGATTACCCTTTTTATACATCTGTTGTTTAAATTTTGAATCTGGAGCCATGTTTAAATTTTGAAACTGGAGCCAAAATTTTGAATGGACAGTGGTTTGATGCAGAGGTTTGAATTTATAACAGATGTTTGGAGGGGCAGTGGTTTGAAAAGGTGAATGTGGGCCATCTTTGAATTTTAAAGTCTTTTAATATTAAAGTTTATGATGTAAAAATGACATAAGAAAAACATTGTTGAATAACCTCTCCAGCTGACACATCAGCTTTTCTTATGTCACTAAGATTTCTTCTTTTATAGAAAGTATAGATAGATTTAATTTCATATAAACAATAAAAAATATAAATCTGTTATGAATTATTCAGTCCGTGACAAACATATGGCCCCACCAATTTTGTTTTATTTCTTTTTCTTTTTCTATATAATGAAGTGTTGATTACTCGATTCAATACACGAAGAAAATCATTCTGTAAACAAAAGAAGAGGGAGATATAATATAGTGAAAAGTTTTGATCCCAATCTCTTAAGTTTTATAACATGTTATCAGCACGAGGGTTCTCTACCAAACAAATCAACAAAAGCAAAGGAGTTATTACCATACTCAATTAACAAAATGGCAAACATCGCGAAACTTGAATTTCCAGCATTGAATATCTCCGGAGAAAATTATATGACTTGGACAGCAAATGTCAAAAGACACCTAAAAGCAATGGGTGTAATAGAAGTCATAAATGAAGAGAATAATTGTTCGAATCAGGAAAAGGCAAAAGCTGATGTATTTATTCATAAACACATTGATAATTTACCACAGCATGAATATTTCAATTCTGATGATCCATATGAATTATGGACGGATTTAAAGAACAGATTTGATAATCAAAAGGAAGTTTTACTTCCTACAGCTAAAAATGAATGGAACAGTCTGAGGTTCCAAGATTTTACAAAAGTAAATGATTACACATCTGCTCTATTTAAAATATGTTCAAAATTAGAGTTTTGTGGGCACCCTGTTACTGAGGAAGAAAAATTGGAGAAAACTTACTCCACATTTCATGCGTCACATATAAGTTTGGCACAACAATATCGATTGTTGAGATTTTACAGATACTCTGATTTGAATGCACATCTCCTCGTAGCAGAACAGCATAACATACTTCTGATGAAAAATCATGAAGCCCGTCCCACAGGATCATTAACTATACCTGAAACGAATGTTGTTAATAATTATCAAAATAAAAGGGAACAAGGCCGTGGGCAAGGCCAAGGACGAGGCCGTGGCCGCGGTCGTGGGTATTTTGGTAAAGGTCATTATAATGGTCACAATCATACTTTCAAAAGTAATAAATATTACCGAGGTCGTGGGCGCGGTCGTGGCCGTGGCCGAAATCAAAGAACTACAAATTATCATGCTCCACAAAATAATACTTCCAATTTTCAGAATCAAAGAATGAAGCCGGTGTGTCCGGAAAAATTGATAATTCTTGTTATAGATGTGGAAGTATAGATCACTGGGCAAAAACTTGTAGAACAGCTTCACATCTATGCGAGCTTTACAAAGCCTCGCTTAAAGGAAAAGAGAAGGAAGTAAACTATTTGGATAAATTCATTGTTCAGCTAAATGCCACGGATTTTAATGAAGACATTTAAACAAAATGTCGCTTGATCTCAATGATTTTATGTAACAATTAAATATGTATTTTTATTATGTCTTTCCTTCATATAAAGTTTTTTTTTATAAAGTTATTATCAATAATTATAATATATTAATCATACTCTTATCATTTTTCTTTTTATAATTGTAAGATTAAAATAGATATCATTGAAGCTCAAGATCGAATGAATGAAGCAAATATTTGTATAGCGGATAGTGGAGCCACACACACTTTATTTAAATCTAAAAAATATTTTTATGAATTGAAACCAACAAGAGGAATTGTCAATACAATATCAGGTCCTAAGAACTTGATAGAAGGAGTGGGGAAAGCTAATATAGCACTACCAAATGGAACAACACTTGAAATAGAAAATGCTTTATTTTCCCCCAAATCAACAAGAAATTTGTTAAGTTTCAAAAACATATATCATAATGGATATGATACTCAGTCAAAGACTGTTGATAATGAAAAATATTTGTATATCATGAGCAAAGATCAGATATTGGAAAAACTGCCAATGTTTCAATCTGGTTTGCATTATACATATATTGATGTGCCTCAAGCACATATGGCAGTAAAATAAATTTTTTGTGATCCTGAAACATTTAACTTATGGCATGACAGATTAGGCCATCCAGGATCAACAATGATGAAAAGAGTGATTGAAAATACTCATGGACATCCATTGAAGTATAAAAAGATCCCAAAATCTGATAAAATTCCTTTATGTGTATCTTGTTCTCTGGGAAAATTAATTACAAGACCTTCGCTTATAAAAGTTGAAAAGGAAATTCCAATGTTCCTTGAAAGAATTCAAGGAGATATATGTGGACCAATCCATCCACCATGTGGACCATTTAGATACTTCATGGTTCTAATAGATGCATCAAGTAGATGGTCTCATGTGTCTTTGTTATCAACTCGCAATATGGCTTTTGCAAAATTTCTTGCACAAATTATTAAATTGCGAACACATTTCCCATATCATAATATTAAAAGGGTGAGACTCGACAATGCTAGTAAATTTACATCACATGCTTTTAATGATTATTGCATGTTTGGAGGAATTATTGTTGAACACCCTGTTGCTCATGTGCACACACAAAATGGTTTAGCTGAATCATTAATTAAACGTCTACAACTAATAGCTCGACCATTAATAATGAGGACAAAACTTCCTGTATCCATTTGGGGTCATGCAATATTACATGCTGAATCATTAATTCGCATAAGACCAAGTGCAAATCATGAATTCTCTCCCCAACAAATTGCATCTGGCCAACAGCCAAATATTTCCCATATTAGAATTTTTGGATGTGCAGTTTATGTCCCAATTGCACCACCATAACGCACAAAAATGGGACCTCAAAGAAGGTTGGGAATATATGTTGGATATGATTCACCTTCTATAATAAGATATCTTGAACCTTTAACAGGTGATGTCTTTACAGCACGGTTTGCTGATTGTAAATTTAATGATAGGGGGAGAATAAAGATAAAAATAAGGAAAAGGATGTCACATGGTGTGAACCTTCATTGTTATATCTGGATCCAAGAACTAAACAATGTGAGACAGAGGTTCAAAAGATAATACATTTGCAAGAAATTACAAATCAATTGCCTGATGCATTTACTGATATAAATAGGGTTACTAAATCTCATATACCAGCTGCTAATGCTCCAACTCGAGTTGAGATCCCTAATAAGGCAATAGATAATAATATGACTCGTGAATCTCAGAAACGTTTAAAACGTGGAAGGCCAATTGGTTCGAAGGATAAAAATCCTCGAAAAAGAAAAGCGCTTATAAATGAAATTGACCATAAAGATAAAAATCTTGATCAAGCGGTAAATACCGAAACCTCTCATGAGGAAGATGTTGATGATACTAACAAAGATATATCAATCAACTATGGTCATACACATATAATATGGAACCGAGATGAAATGGAAAATATGGATGAAATATTTTCATATTCGGTTGCCAGTGAGATTATGAGTGGAGATGATACTCCTGAACCAAAGTCTGTAAATGATTGTAAAAATAGACATGACTGGGGAAAGTGGAAAGATGCTATGCAAGCTGAATTAAATTCATTAAACAAACGAAAGGTTTTTGGGCCTATTGTTATCACTCCTAAGGCAATAAAGCCTGTAGGGTATAAATGGGTTTTCGTACGGAAACGAAATGAGAAAAATGAGATTACAAGGTATAAAGCGAGACTTGTAGCTCAAGGTTTTTCGCAAAGGCCAGGGATTGACTATGAAGAAACATACTCTCCCGTAATGGACTCGATAACCTTTCGATACTTAATCAGCTTAGCAATATCTAAAAAGTTAGAAATGCATCTTATTGATGTTGTTACAGCTTACTTATATGGATCACTTGATAGTGACATATATATGAAAATTCCTGAAGGATTTAAACTCCCTGAAGCGTTAAGTTCAAAACCCAAAGAAATGTATTCGATCAAATTACAAAGGTCTTTATATGGGTTGAAACAATCTGGGAGGATGTGGTACAATCGTTTGAGCAATTACTTGATAAGTAAAGGTTATACAAGTAATCTTATCTGTCCATGTGTCTTTATTAAGAAGACAACTTCAGGATATGTGATCATAGCTGTATATGTTGATGATCTAAATATAATTGGGACTCAAAAGGAAATTCATGAAGCAATTATTCTTTTAAAGAAATAATTTGAAATGGAAGACCTTGGAAAAACCAAATATTGTCTTGGTTTACAAATTGAACATATGAACAATGGAATACTTGTTCATCAGATGAATTATACTGAAAAGCTATTGAAACGTTTCAATATGGACAAGGCAAATCCTTTGAGCACCCCAATGGTCGTTAGATCACTTAATGTTGAAAATGATCAGTTTCGTCCTTGTGAGGAAAACGAAGAAGTTCTTGGTCCAGAGACACCATACCTTAGTGCAATTGGAGCACTTATGTATCTTACTAACTGTACCAGACCTGACATTTCTTTTGCAGTTAATTTGTTAGCAAGATTTAGTTCAGCTCCCACTAAAAGACACTGGAATGGGATTAAACATATTTTTCGATATCTTCAAGGTACTGTTGATTTAGGCTTGTTTTATCCTAACGATTCAAAAGAAGGGTTAGTTGGTTATGCAGATGCAGGTTATTTATCTGATCCCCATAAAGCAAAATCTCAAACTAGGATACATATTCAAGACTGGAGGAACTGCAATTTCATGGCGTTCTCAGAAACAAACACTTGTTGCAACATCCTCAAATCATGCTGAAGTAATTGCACTACATGAAGCTTCAAGAGAATGTGTATGGCTAAGATCTTTGACACAACACATACTAACATCTTGTGGACTAGAGAAAGATGTAAATCCAACTCCAATCTACGAAGACAATGCAGCTTGTGTCTCACAAATGAAGCAAGGGTATATCAAAAGTGATAGAACAAAGCATATACCACCAAGATTTTTTGAATATACTCGTGACCTTATTAAAGACAATCAAGTCGAGATGAGATATGTCCAATCCAGCAACAATTCAGCCGATCTTTTCACAAAAGCACTACCTACATCAACTTTCAGGAAACACGTTCATGATATTGGGATGCGACATGTACGAAAAATGTGATAATCCACACATGACAATTTGAGGGGGAGCATTATACACGTTGCACTCTTTTTCCCTTAGCTATGGTTTTATCCCACCGGGTTTTTCTTAGCAAGGTTTTTAATGAGGCAACATATCTGATCCACTGTGTATAATACAAGCTGCACTCTTTTTCCCTTAGCTATGGTTTTGTCCCACTGGGTTTTCCTAGTAAGGTTTTTAACGAGACAGTATTTCAAAGCTAAGCATCAAAACGGAAGAACAACATAAAACAAAGAGCTAATGATTTATTCATCAAATACATATGTCTGAGGGGGAGTGTTATGAATTATTCAGTCCGTGACAAACATATGGCCCCACCAATTTTGTTTTATTTCTTTTTCTTTTTCTATATAATGAAGTGTTGATTACTCGATTCAATACACGAATAAAATCATTCTGTAAACAAAAGAAGAGGGAGATATAATATAGTGAAAAGTTTTGATCCCAATCTCTTAAGTTTTATAACAAAAACCATATTAATGAATTTTATTAGTTTTTTTCCTTCCACAATAATAAAAACAAAAGTTAAATAAAAACTAAAATAAAAGTATTTTCGTAGAAAAAGTTGCTAGCTCTACCAGCCTCCCACAAATTAGGTTTACACCAAGCAGTCATTGACCAAAAAAAAAAACGACTCCCCCCTCATTTAAATCCAGCCGTCCATTAAACGCGTAAGAAACAATCTGAACGGTTGAAGAACATTCTAGAACTCAACACCACCTCTTCTTAACTCCATATATACTCCTCATTCAAGCCGTTGCAAACCCCTCACAACTCTCTCTCAAACCCTAATTTCACACACATTCTCTGAGAGAGAATATACACACACACAATGGCCGGCAAAGGTGAAGGTCCTGCTATCGGTATCGATCTCGGTACCACATACTCATGTGTCGGTGTATGGCAACACGATCGTGTTGAAATCATCGCTAATGATCAAGGTAACAGGACGACGCCGTCTTATGTTGCGTTTACCGATTCCGAGAGGTTGATTGGTGATGCTGCTAAGAATCAGGTCGCCATGAACCCTACCAACACTGTTTTTGGTAAGTTTTTGTTCTGGATCTGAGGTTTTTATGCTTATGAGTTGTAGATCTAGTAGTTTTTATGCTATTTCAACGATTTATTTATCTGTAGGTGCTGGATCTGATATTTGTATGACTTTATTAGCTTGTATGTATAGTTTTGAATAGTGAATATATATCATGTGCTTTAGGTATTGCTAGTGATGTCCTGTTTATGTTTTCACGTTAGTTTTACCGTTAAATTTGTTAATTTTTAGATTAGATCTATTTTTTTTATAGATTAGTGTATATGTTTGTGTATAGTTTATATATTAATTATGCATTATGTGATTTATGTTTTGGTAGTGATGATTAGTTTATGATTTATGTGAAAACTTTAGATCTGGATGACTATATGTAAGATGCCTTAAGGACAGATCTGAAAGAGTTTAAACATGATCTTTGAGGATTAATAGCTAGAACTTGTTGCTTGTTAAGATTAGTAGTAACTCATTGAAACTAGAGGTTTACTCATTGAATGCTTGTAGAGATTTACATGATTTTGTTAACTTTTGTTAAGATGTTAGTAAACAGAATCAGAGTACCGTTATATTAGTTATAACATGCCTTCTATAGTTCTTTTTGTGTTATTAGATTATATCTGTGTTTTCTGTAGCTTGTTTGTGGTGTTATTTTTTTAGTTTTATAAAGTTTATATCATTTTTCGGTTTGATTATATTTTTGAGCTTATAGCGATGGACTGAACTAAGCAGAGTAACACCTTAAATGCTAATCTAGAATAATATTTTGACATCATATTATAAGTACCTTTAGTTTTATATTACTTTAAATTAATTTTTGTTTGTCAATTATTTAAATAATTTCAAATTGAGTTTATTTTAACTCTGCTGTTTACATTTACAGATGCTAAACGTCTGATCGGAAGGAGATTTTCCGACCCATCTGTCCAAAGTGATATCAAGTTGTGGCCGTTCAAGGTCATCTCAGGACCAGCTGAGAAGCCCATGATTTCTGTCAACTACAAAGGTGAGGAGAAAACCTTCGCTGCTGAAGAAATCTCATCCATGGTTCTCATCAAGATGAAGGAAATTGCCGAAGCTTTCCTCGGTACAACCGTCAAGAACGCTGTTGTCACAGTCCCTGCTTACTTTAACGACTCACAAAGGCAGGCCACAAAGGATGCCGGTGTCATCTCTGGTCTTAACGTCATGCGTATCATCAACGAGCCCACAGCTGCTGCCATTGCTTACGGTCTTGACAAGAAGGCCACAAGTGTTGGTGAGAAAAATGTTCTTATCTTCGATCTTGGTGGTGGTACTTTTGATGTCTCTCTTTTGACTATTGAGGAAGGTATCTTTGAAGTTAAAGCCACAGCTGGTGACACCCATCTTGGTGGTGAAGATTTCGACAACAGAATGGTTAACCACTTTGTTCAAGAATTCAAGAGGAAGCACAAGAAGGATATTACCGGAAACCCAAGAGCCTTGAGACGGTTGAGAACATCTTGTGAAAGGGCAAAGAGAACCCTCTCATCCACTGCTCAAACCACCATCGAAATCGACTCTTTGTACGAGGGTGTTGACTTTTACTCCACAATCACCCGTGCTAGATTTGAAGAGCTTAACATGGATCTATTCAGAAAGTGTATGGAGCCTGTTGAGAAGTGTTTGAGAGACGCCAAGATGGACAAAAGCTCCATCCACGATGTCGTTCTTGTCGGTGGTTCCACTAGAATCCCCAAGGTTCAACAATTGCTTCAAGATTTCTTTAACGGAAAAGAGCTTTGCAAGAGCATCAACCCCGATGAGGCTGTTGCCTACGGTGCTGCTGTCCAAGCCGCTATTTTGAGCGGTGAGGGCAACGAGAAGGTTCAAGACTTGCTTCTTTTGGATGTCACTCCGCTATCTCTTGGTCTTGAAACCGCTGGAGGTGTGATGACTGTTCTCATCCCAAGAAACACCACCATCCCCACCAAGAAGGAGCAAGTGTTTTCTACCTACTCGGACAACCAGCCTGGTGTGTTGATCCAAGTGTACGAGGGTGAAAGAACCAGAACCCGTGACAACAACTTGTTGGGCAAATTTGAGCTCTCTGGAATCCCGCCTGCACCCCGTGGTGTCCCTCAGATCACCGTGTGCTTCGACATTGATGCCAACGGTATCTTGAACGTCTCAGCTGAAGACAAGACCACCGGACAGAAGAACAAGATCACCATCACAAACGACAAGGGCAGACTCTCAAAGGAGGAAATCGAGAAGATGGTTCAAGAAGCTGAGAAGTACAAGTCTGAGGACGAGGAGCACAAAAAGAAGGTTGAGGCCAAGAACGCTTTGGAAAACTACGCCTACAACATGAGGAACACCGTTAAGGATGAGAAGATTGGTGAGAAGCTAAGCCCCGGTGACAAGAAGAAGATCGAGGATGCTATCGATGAGGCGATCGCATGGTTGGACAGCAACCAGCTCGCCGAAGCTGATGAGTTTGAAGACAAGATGAAGGAGCTTGAGAACGTGTGCAACCCGATCATTGCCAAGATGTACCAGGGTGGAGCTGGTGATGCAGCGGGTGCTGGTGGTATGGATGATGAGCCTGCTCATTCGAGCGGCGGTGCAGGTCCCAAGATTGAGGAAGTCGACTAAATGCAGCGGTCGTTGGTTTATCTATTTTAATGTTTTAATTTGTTTGAGCGATGTGCTCAAAAGATACTTTTATGTTTTGATACCTCTGTTTTTATGGGGGTGAATTTTGTTTTGGATTCTATGAATTTCTCTTTTGTGTTTACTTTGGTTTTTCATTATGTGTTTCTTGATGCTTCTTCGTATATTGTTTGATGGAGAGTCCCTTGATTCTCTGATCTGGTAAAAAGGGCAATATGCCTCTCTTTAATATGAGGTAATATCAAGGCATTCGACATGAACATGCTAGCTTGCAGCCTTGCATGCTTGTGGAAAAATAAAAGAATCAGAAGGAATAGTGAGACTACATGGTTGTACCGGTTGAATCTTCCGGTTAAACCGCCCGGTTTTCTTGAATAATAGTGAGACTAGTGAAGTAGTGAAACCCCGTGTTTTTCAACAAAAAGTTCCGGGTTCACCCCTGTTAAACCAGTTTTTTGTGTTTTTTTTACAAATCTAGTTTTGTAATTCCTTAAAAAGTTCCGGGTTCGACCCCTGTTAAACCAGTTTTTTGTGTTTTTTTTTACAAATCTAGTTTTGTAATTCCTTTTCAAAACATACAACAGAGCCATAAAAAAAATCAAACGCGCCTTTTCTTCTTCCAAAAGTCAGCAACCCGCCACTCTCCACCCAAAGTCGCCCTTTCTCTGCCCTCTCCGCCTCCATCCGTGGCTCCGCCACCCTCTCCTATCGGCTGCCACCACTCCGCCGCCAGTCCTCTCCACAGGTAAGAACCGTATTTTTTTTCGTTTTGTAAAATCCAATGTAATTTTTTTATAGTTTGGTTAGTACTTTAATATTAAGTGCACTGTGATATGAAGTTTTCGAAATTTTTAGTGCACAGTGATGAAGTTATGAAGTTTTCATCTTATAAAGTGATGAAGTTGTGAAGTTTTCATCTTATAAAGTGATGAAGTTTTCATCTTATAAACTGATTTTACTTTTAAAAGTGATGAAGTTAGTACTTTAATATTAAGTGCATTGTGAATCTGTGATGAAGTTAAGAAGTTTTTGAAATTTTTAGTGCACGGTGATGAATCTGAGACATCGTATTTTTTTTATTGTGTGTTTTCTAATGAGTAACGATTATATAATTTTGTTACGGTATTATATTTTGTTATGTTCCTTGCTCCGACCCGACCCAAGTGACGACGACCCGAAAATTCTGAACACCGAAAAAAGTGGACCCCATTGAAAAAACATCCTGGGTCCGCCACTACCGGTAGGGTATAAAAACCGGATTTTAAAACATTGGAAAAAACTGAGCATCATTACAGTAAAAAATGTATTTACCCAATTACCCTTCCCCCAAAAGAGATACTATTTATTTGATTATTTCACTCATTTTAAACATTTAGAAAAGAGAACATAAAAATTCCAAATATAGAATTGAGTGAACGTAAACATAGTGCTAGAGCGAAAAAGGTATGAAAAATGTGACAACTAAAAGTGGTTTATTTCATTTTCTAACTCTTTCTTTAATTTCTTTTTCTTTATCCGTATTGTTATCATTACCATTTTTTTAAACTAAATCTCGAACATATTAAAACAAAATCATTATATAAGAAACCAATATATATTCTAATCAATATAAGGGTTAAAGTAGGGCTGGCGTATAATAAGAACATGATAGACATGGACTCGAAACAAGTAAATACGAACACGAGACGGAATTTTATCGTGTTGGATTTTGCGAAACACGAACCAGATGATAAACAGGTTACACGAAATGACTTTTTAAGACACGAAAAAAATTACCAACATATCATACGACCTGTTAAGACATGAATATGACCTATTAAGACACAAACACGACCTGTTATTAATTATACAAACTTTGTTTCCATGTATTTTTTATTTAAAATTATAAACGTGTCATTAATGGGTCTTAACGTGTCGACCTGTTACAAACACGAAACATGTTAAAGTTAAACACGAAGCATATTAACTTTGTGTAGGTTCGTGTCGTGTTCGATTATCAAGAATTCGTTTCGATTATAAGAATTCGAATTCGATTCAATTCGAGTCAAGTAAATTGAATACGCATCGAATACGAATTTATAATTTCAAATTCGATTTGATTCGAAATTCGAATAAGAATTATACATTTTTATTTATTATACATATATAACTTTTATTGGCTATACTATAAATTATTTTCAAAATTTATTCCAAGTATTAAAGTTATCTATTACCAAACTCATAACTAAAACCTAAGTAACAAATCTATCAATAGATTTCTAACCCTAAAAATATTAACTTGTAATGCGGAGTGGTTATTCCCGACTTCTCGTTTTGAAAGTTAGACTTATGATACTTTATTTGAAACTTTTTAATGTTATACTGTGTTTTATGACTGCTTTAAAATGTATGTTTCATTTTGATAGTTTTTTACACGTTTTAAAAGAATCTGAATCAAATTGAGTTTATTCGAATTTTTAATCGAACACAAATTGGGTTTTTTATTTGAATACGATCCGATCCGATCCGAATACGAATCAATGTACAGCCGATCCGATTGGGTGGGAATCACCCCAGTCCGTTCAGTCGTCCGTTCGTGACGGTGTTCATGTCAGAATTAGGGCTGTTCACGAACCGAGCCGAACCGAGCGGACCTTTGCTCGTGCTTGGCTCGTTTACAAACCGAACCGAGCGGAGCGGCTCATTTAAAACCGAGTCTCCAATCAAGCGAGCGTTTTTCGAGCAGTAAATATTCCGAGCGAGCGTCGAGCGAAGTTCGAGCAATTTGGACAACACTGTCACTCGATTTAAATTTGCCGAGAGAGATAGGGACAACGTTTGGTCTCAAGTTTTTATGTCTTTAAAAACATGCACATTTCATGGTATAATATTTTTCTTATGAATAACAATGTTGTGGCTTAGGGTAACGACATGAAACATTGAGGCGATGAGCAGCTTGTCGTTTCTCGGTTTAGGGTTTAACTTTTAGAATTGATATTAATTTTTTTATTGACGTGGTTGGGCTAGTATGTATACATATAGTTGTAAATTTGTATATAGTGGACCAAAATCTAATATAGTGGTATATATAAAACGATAAATTTAATTTATATTTAAGCCTATATGTATTTGTAATGTGTGTGTATATATATATATATATATATAGGTGTGTGTGTATATATGTGTAATTTATATTTGTGTATATATATGTGTATATACATGTTTATATTTGTATTTGTATATGTATATGTATATATATATTAATTAAAAATAATAATTCGAGCCGAACCGAGCCGAGCGGACCTTTGCTCATGCTTGGCTCGTTTACAAACCGAACCGAGCGGAGCGGCTCGTTTACAACTGAGCGTTAAATCGAACGAGCGTTTTCCGAGCAACTTCCGAACGAGCGTCGAGCGAGCGACGAGCGGCGAGCGATTTGAACGGCCCTAGTCAGAATTCATACTCCGGTCATCTTTTACGGCAACAATCCTTCTTCAAACCAACTTCAGACTAATCTTTAAGTCTACAGTCTGCTTGAATCCAGATCTCACCGTTTATTGATAAAAGTCTTAAGAAAAGATGAAGATAAACATGAGTTTTAGCTAAAAGTCTAGATTTAGTGAAGATTCGGTGTAAATCTCATGAAATTTTCTTAGATCTGAGCTAGATCTTGGCAGAAATGACATCACACCATGGTTTGTACAAACCACCATGATGACGTCACCCTCAAGAGCTCAAATCTTAGGGATTTCATTGTGAAAAGTGAGATTTCAAAGGAGAATCATGTAGAGAATGGTGCATAGATCAAAGATGTACAAGAATCTAGTGTGAAACACACCGAAATCGTCAAAAAATGGAGGAAAAGGGGAGTGCGTGCGTCTGGGTCGAGTGAGGCTGTCACATCAGTGAGAATGGTGATGTGACAGGCCTATTTATAGTGTGGAAGGAGAGTTAAGGCGGTGTACTCGGATCGGATGGCAACTCGATCGAGTGGCCATCCGATCAGATTGCCACTCGGCCAATCCATCATTTCCGCGTTTCCATCTTTGATTCGTTTCGCGCGTTAGATCAAGCGTTGCGTTGCGTATTTATTGGGTAACAATATCACGTGACTAGAATACATACATTATTAAAACAAGTTTCCATAGTTTCCGCCAGTGACAAGACTCCAGTCCCTCGTTCAACGAAGTCTCAAGTTTGACGAGCCTCAGGAGTCAAGCACCAAAGTATCAAGCATCATAGAATCATAGTATCATAGATTCATAGTATCATAAAATCATAGTCTCATAGTATCATAGAATCATAGTCTTATAGTTTCATAGAATCATAGAATCCAAGTATCAAGTATCAAAATCATAGCATAAGTTTCACCAAGTATCAAAAGTATCAAGTATTACATAGTTTAGGGACTAAAAGTGTCAAATAGGTAAAAGTCTAGGGACGCAGGCGTTACATTGGAATGGTGGGGTTTTTGAATTGATGAGTGCTTTTAAATAGATTTTTGGGTTTTATTATTTTTAATCAATATTGAGTTATAATAAATCTATAATGACTAAAATACCCCTGAGGATAAAGACAAAATATCAGGATTTAAGTTGGGGAATCAAGCCAAATTTAACTTTTGGACTAAAATGGCAATAAAGTGAAACCACAGGGACCCAGATTTAAAAAGTTTGAGATTTGGACTAAAATGGCAAAAGTGCCCAAACCACAGAGACCAAAATGGAAGTTTACTCTTTTTTTTAAACTAAATCTCGAACATATTAAAATAAAATCATTATATAAGAAATCAATATATGTTCTAATCAATATAAGGGTTAAAGTAGGGCTGGCATATAATACGAACATGATAGTTAAGACATGGACTCGAAACAGGTAAATACGAACACGACACGGAATTTTATCGTGTTGGATTTTGCGAAACACGAACCAGATAATAAACAGGTTACACGAAATGACTTTTTAAGACACGAAAAAAATTACCAACATATCATACGAACTGTTAAGACATGAATATGACCTATTAAGACACAAACACGACCTGCTATTAATTATATAAACTTTGTTTCCATGTATTTTTTTATTTAAAATTATAAACGTGTCATTAGTGGGTCTTAACAGGCATTTAACCTGCTAAGACATAAATTAAACAAGTCTTAACGTGTCGATCTGTTACAGACACGAAACATGTTAAAGTTAAACACGAAGCATATTAAATTTGTGTAGGTTCGTGTCGTGTTCGATTATCAAGAATTCGTTTCGATTATAAGAATTCGAATTCGATTCAATTCGAGTCAAGTAATCGAATACGAATTTATAATTTCAAATTCGATTCGATTTGAAATTCGAATAAGAATTATACATTTTTATTTATTATACATATATAACTTTTATTGGCTATAGTATAAATTATTTTCAAAATTTATTCCAAGTATTAAAGGTATCTATTACCAAACTCATAACTAAAACCTAAGTAACAAATCTATCAATAGATTTCTAACCTTAAAAATATTAACTTGTAATGCGGAGTGGTTATTCCCGACTTCTCGTTTTGAAAGTTAGTTTTGAAAGTTAGACTTATGATACTTTATTTGAAACTTTTTAATGTTATACCATGTTTTATGACTGCTTTAAAATGTATGTTTCATTTTAATAGTTTTTTTACACGTTTTAAAAGAATCTGAATCAATTTGAATTTATTCGAATTTTTAATCGAACACGAATTGGGTTTTTTATTTGAATTGAATTGGGTAGGTCTTAATCAAATTCGAATTAAAGTGAAAATAAAAATTATTTGAATAACTCGATTCGAATAATTCAAAAATTCGATATTCGATTTGATAAACACCCCTATTATCATGTTCGTGTAGAAATTGCCAGCCCTAGGTTAAAGGGGATCTTATAGTTATCAACTTATTATTGATTTTACAAAATGAAAGTGTGTGTATGCTGGTTTGTCATTAAGTTCCAATTACAAATTGGTTTAGCATGCATCCAATTGGTTTACCATCCAATTACAAATTCTATGGGTATGGGGCAGGGGTTGGGGCGTGGGTTGGGTACAAACGCCCAAGTCACCACCCCGGGTGGGCTTGGGTTTCGGCGTGGCCCCTTGGGCGGGGGTTTCAGCCCGGGCGTTGGGCGGACCTAGCGGTATTCCGAGGCCGGCTCTCATTAGCTGGGTTGGCTAGGCTATAGGTGGCTAGGCTTTTTTTATATTTTAATTTTGTGTGTATTTTTATAATAATTGAAAAAAAATTATAACACGTGGCCAACCCACGCGGGCTAGCCACTCCCCGCCATACCGACTTAACATGCAACTGACTAGCGGTGCCCCTCGAAGTCCACGTGTCAACCCATGTCCCAAACCCCCCACCATACCTCACAATAGTATGGTACTATGGTGAATGGATTGTGGAGCAACAAGGTCTTTTAAGTGCATGGCCCATAACAGCTATCTTTTTTTTCTTCTAGGCCCAAAAATAATTAATGCTAAAGTGCCTTGGGCTCCAGGTCATATACAACTATATAAAGTACTAATGTACACGAGGTACTCCGTTGACCCATTCTTTATATTTATATTTATATTTATATTTATAGGTATTTTTTGAAGTGTTAATTTAAAAAAAAAAAAAATTCTCAAATCTAGTAATAAAGTGTTAATTTAACATCCAGCCTTTTGTAATTAACACATTTCTTTTTACCATCAGACCAAAAGTGCGCATAACACCTCCCTGGATAAGGGTGTTCAAAATCGTATTATCCGGTTTTTGGATAAGGATTCGGATATCCAAACGGATATCCAAATTTATAAGAAAAATAAAAAAAAGTGTTTCGTGCATAGATTAAAACTAAACCTGTATTCGATTTTTTGAATTTTCAACACTGAAAACTAAAAACATTCATAAATCCACATCCAAATCCGATTATTTACTATTTTTACTATATTTCAACCTAAATATAATGCTCATATAATATATATCTATAAAAATAAATTTACTTTTCGGATATCGAATAATAAATTTTTGAAATTCATATCCGAATCCGAAAATTCGGATTATCCGGTTTATGGATATCTAAAATTTCGGATACTTCGGATATGGATTTCGGATATTTCGGATTCGGTTTTAGATCCGGATTTTTTTTAACACCCCTAGCAGGGCGTGTTCGGGGTGTGATGGGCTCCTTCATGAGTATGCCAATGGCGTGAGGGAATTTGTTTATTGATTTAATTTTACCTAATCACAAGCTTTCATCTCATTATTCTTTTTTTAATTACATGGAACCCTTGTGAGACCAATACACACCTTAGTGAGTGTGGTAGTGACATTTTTGCCTACATAGAAGTGACGTGGAAACACTTTTCACACTTTTTGCAAAACCATCACATATACTGTTAGACATGAAATGTGTATAAAATTACATACATGGCACACATGAATAAAATTGTTTTCATATGGTTAGTTTCAGATGAAATAGCATATTATGTGATGTAAACATGATATATGACATGTGATACGAAGATCCAAGGAACAATAACATTTGAATTTCTGAAAATTGTGTATGGTTATTAGTTTATACTTTATATATACGCCGAACTCACCATTAACCACTATATGTATCAACATTCCTCTGCAAGCACCACACACCGTCGTTTAAACCTCCACCTCATGCCATCTCAGAACACTGTGAAACGCCCTTCATGTAGTACCACCCACTAGTCCACAACCACCAATCGCCCTCCACCGCCAAAAGTAACAAAGCCCAAAAAGTGGATGCTTGTTTGATCGGTAATCGGTTCCTCAAGAATCAAGATGTCATGAAACAATTTTTATTTTTATTTATAACGAGATGATAAATTTCAATATGCTTAAAAGTGTTTAGATTTCATATTATTTTTCTTAACATCCCTAAAAACATATGATTTTAGAATCTTATTTTTTATTTTTATTTTTAACAAGACGATAAATTTCATGTTTTCTTTAAACATTATTAGTTTAGTTCATTACAACTATTTATGTTTCTAGGAAGTTATTTTTGTTACTTATGATTTTAGAATCTTATTTTTTGTCACCAAATTTATTTAATATTACATTATGTTCAACGTGAGAAAATGTTACGGTTTGAGATAATAGCACGATGCTTTTGCATTAGTTAAGTAATTGTACATTTTTAGATAATCTCAATATTTTTAATTAATATATTTTAAAACTAATATTTTCATATTTCAAGTTAAAAGATAATGAAGTATTTTCCAATGAAATCAAGTTATGAAAAACAAATGAATGTTGCTAAAAAAATAAACAAGAATAATGCCAAAAAAACAGAGAACAATACATGTGCTCACAATTAAAGTCATTATGGCACGACTTCAAATAGAGTAACATGTTCCTTAAAAAGGTCTGGATTCTTAAATAATGCAATCAAATATTAGATTTAAATTAGGATCTCAAGGTTTGATAAGTAAGATGTAATTGACAGCTTAAACATGTAAAGTTATAATAAATTTTTAGTAATATTCTACAAAGATCACATTGTTATCTTTTGTTGTTTTTGTTTGTAAATTCTAAAAAAAAAACACGTAATGCTTCTTTTTTTTTTTTTGTAAATTCTAAAAAAAAACGTAATGTTCAAAAGATTATTTATGTTTTCATTTAACATGCTACAATTCATTCATTACAGAAAAAAACAAAAAAGAAAACAAAATAAGTTGTTGTGTATATTAAATCTCATTCAAACGAAATACAGTTTACTTACTGTGTGCATGAAAATCAATCTAAACGGTGCAATTACAAGATTTGATGAGATCGGTACCAACCGGTACCGAATATACCTGGTACGGTACGGTTCGGTATCGGTCAGTACTGGTACGGCACCGGTATTTGAGGGTAAAACCGGTACCGAAACTACACTCGGTTTGGTAAATTTGATACCGGTACCAATACTCGATACCATTTGTTTATCCCTTGATGATGTTACTATTCATTGCATTGTATTTTTAATATATAGGTAAACAGTGGCGAAGCTAGACTTTAACACCAGGGGTATCCCAAAAAAAATAAAATACCGTGTATTCATATAAAATCCTTTATAGGGGTATCCTCGTATTTTTTTAGGGGTATCCTTTATATAAAATCAAAAAAAAAAAAAAAAAAATTAACACTGCGAACACGACTTTGAGCCGTAGCCCGTGCTACGGCTGGTTCTATGCTGTCTCCGCCCCTGTAGGTAAAGGTAATGTCCTTTATCTTTTGAAGATGACCGGTTCAGGGCCTTCCAACGAGTTAGCAGTGTGTAAAATGTAAATGAGTTAACTGCCATTTTCGTCCCTGTGGTTTGGTCACTTTGGCCATTTCAGTCCATTTTTCAAAAATGCGCCATTTTCCTCCCCGACGTTCTGGAAAGGTGCCATTTCAGTCCAAAAATCATAACCCAGTTAAGTCGGTTAGTAAATAAGGACTGATTGTGTAAATTTGTAACATAAAGGACTGATTGTGTAAATTTGTAACACCACCACCACTAGCCCTGCCACCACCACCACTCCGCTGCCACCACCACCACCGCCACCACAGCCACTGCCACCACCACCACCACCGCCACCACAGTTGAAAACAATACGCCAGAAATTTACACGTTACCGACAAATACGACAGTTGAAAACAATACACCGGAAATTATGATTGGCTGATGCTTTATTTGTAGGTTTGTCTGAAACCAAGTTGAATTGTCATTCATTATCATTGAAAATCCCAACGATCAGGATGAGCAAATTTTAGGGTATGAATTTGATCCCCTGTTTTATTATATTTCATGTTTTTTTATGTTTTACTCAGTTGACACATTTTTACTAACTTACTAATTTGTTGTAACTAAAACAGAGGACTGATCTTGGTACACATATGGGTAGATAGATAGATAGATGATGGTTGGAAGATCTATTGTTTGCAGGTTTAGATCTCTCAATGTTGAAAACCAACTTCAATTGCCTATCACTGAAAACCCCAACGATCAAGAAGAGCAAATTACAGGGTATGACTTGTGAGTTTTTTACCCTGTTTTTTTCAGATTTCATTTAGGAGTGTTAACTAGCGGGACTGTTCAATTTGGTGGATGTTTTGAGAGATATATATATAAAGTGGTGGTCGGAATGGTGGGTGTATCGATGAAAGTGGTTTTCTGGTGGTGTAGGTCGGAGAGGTGGGTGTATCGATGAAAGTGGTTCATCAACAGTCACCGTTCATCATCGTCATCATCTCCGTCAACGATCACAACGATCACCAAGCACATCACCACCGCTGTGTTCGGAGTTCTCGAGACCACCGTGCCCGATAACCACCTGAACTTAACCTGAACCTCACCCCGGTCATCGTTCACCACCATTGTTCACCTCCGTTCATCGTCGTCATCCTCTCCGACAACCCTCGTTCACGCTGTGGTGGCTGTGGTGGCAGTGGCTGTGGTGGCGGTGGTGGTGGCGGTGGCAGCGAAGTGGTGGTGGTGGCAGTGGAGTGGTGGTGGTGGCAGGGCTAGTGGTGGTGGTGTTACAAATTTACACAATCAGTCCTTTATGTTACAAATTTACACAATCAGTCCTTATTTACTAACCGACTTAACTGGGTTATGATTTTTGGACTGAAATGGCACCTTTCCAGAACGTCGGGGAGGAAAATGGCGCATTTTTGAAAAATGGACTGAAATGGCCAAAGTGACCAAACCACATGGACGAAAATGGCAGTTAACTCAATGTAAATAGTGTCCCATAAACTCTCACACGATTATTGAAAAACTCTTACACTAGTCATTACTAGATGTTGAAGCCAATCATATATAGGCATAACAATAAAGTTATATAAATATATCTTATTATGCACTCACACTGATTTTTATGTTATCCGTATAGAATACTAATTACCTCATGAGTTAAATGCACGGATAGTTCCTGTGGTTTAATGAAATTTTACCTTTAGTTCTCAACTTTTCAAAATTACACTTTTAGTCCTAGTGGTTTGACAAGTTATTACTCGGATAGTCCCCAAAGCGGATGGAGATTAGTTTTTCTGGTTAAGCGGGTGTGAAATGACAAGGATTATCCGAGTAACAACTTGTCAAACCACAGGGACCATCCGAGTAACAATTTGTCAAACCATGGGGACTATCCGAGTAACCTTCATCCGCTTTAAGGACTCTGGGGACTATCCGAGTAACCTTCATCCGCTTTAAGGACTCTCCGAGTAACAATTTGTCAAACCACAGGGACTAAGAGTGTAATTTTGAAAAGTTAGGGACTAAAGGTGAAATTTCACCAAACCACAGGGACTATCCTTGCATTTTACTCTTACCTCATTTTTATATTTATTATCACACAACCTAAAATACGACACGTATATAATTACTTTTGGGTGTCATCTAAATCTAATAAAAAACTCCAACTAATGTCACATGTCATTTTCTTATTCAAAATTTTAACTAATGCCACATGGCATTTTCTTATACAAATCATTAATAATATTATTTAATAAATATCTAATTCTAATTAATGATTATTATTAATAATATTATATTAATTAAAATTCAAGATTGATAATTAAAAAAATACTTAAAGTTTTTATTAAAAGAATACTTCAACTTTTATTTTAACGGTAGTTATCTATATTTTTTAAAACCTATGATTTTAATACTTTTTAAAATGAATAATTATGCTTAAGTTTTTTCATATGATCTATGATTTTCATATTCCACATATTGGTTGGGGTTTCCGATTTATTCTTGTATTTTATAATAATTTATGCTTAAGGTGAATACTATGAACTACTCAGTTCAATCACATATTTGTAATATGATTTTTGTTTCTCTTTTAATGGAAAGTGTTTGAATCTTATTTATCATTTTTTTTTCAGGTTGTAACGGGTTTAATGTCAAAACGGGTGATTTTTTTACGGGTCAAAAAGATATGAGTCATGTTAGGCCAACGTTTCAACAACTTTTATGCATTCTATTTATTTATATATAGACATTTTGTTATGTTTGATGTATTGTTAATGACTAACGAAAACATATTATCAAAAGTACGACATAGGATTTCTTTTTAATAAAACGATAGCACTCAAATACTTTTGACACATTTGGTCATTTCGATTTTTTTGTTTTTGTTAAATGAAGCACGTTACTCAGTTGAATCTTTCCGATAAAATACGAATCTAATTGACCGTTTTCACTATCATATATAAAATTTAATTTAAGTTCTATGATATATTTAGAGATTTATAATACATATACATATATATATATATTAGTGTTCAAGATTTGTAGTTTGCCAATACATTAGTGTTCACTTGTCACACCCCGATATTTCCACGTATTACCGGTGGGCCCGGTGGGGAGTATCGTGACGTAGTTGATATCATCATAGTCAAACAACACAATTTATAAATGCACAGCGGAAGCAAAAGATAAATATATTACATTCCGAATATAAAGTAATGTCAAAGTATTACAACGGAAAGTAAAGAATCCACAGGCGGATCAAATAAACGGAAAAACTGTTCAACAGACTTTAGACGCCTAGAACTTGCAAGATTCCTTATTAACGCCCTGAGCTTCCAGCCAATTACGTTCAGTATCTGTCACTTAACCTTTTTGGAAATTACGTCAGTTTACACTGGTAAATACAATTAACCGACTCATTTTAAAAAGAGTTTGAGAATTGATTTGAATGCACCAGGCACAAAAATATCTTTTATAACTTGGGACAATTATATAAAAGTAATCTTGTATACAGATTTACATGTTCGTTGTACGTTCAGGGCCCGATGTAGAAACCGAGTCAAGATTAACAGACACGCCACAAGTATAGGCCCACAAGAGAGTGAGATACCGTTTCCCTTATGCACTATCAGGTGTATGCCTACACCCCGTGCATAAGACGTGGCCATTTTATAATACAATGATGTCAAGGATATCCGGGACATGGTCATTAACCCCTAAAGGCTTTTATTTCAAACAATACAGATTAAAGCGGGTTACCTCAATAATTTAATCACAATACAACTAAACATTCAATACCCGACCAAGCGGTATTATTATAATACCGTATCCCAAGCCCGTATAGGGAAAATAAGTTAAAAGTATTTACCTGAGCTAGCAAAGGCAATTTATACTCAGCCGTATATTCTAATCAGCAAGCACAAGTACTTTTACTGGGGCTCTCAATCTGTAACGAAGGTTTTATTAACCTGTTAGATTCCTAACGGGTCTCATTTAAGTCGTAACTTAGACCGGTTAGTTTTAAGGAAAGGTTTACGGTTCAAAACGCATGGCTAAGTGAAGACCGGAATAGAATGTGGTTTAGACCCGACAAGTTTGGAGACTTGTATAATATGGGTAAACTAAACACATTCTGGATTTTTGAGATAAAAACGATAACGTTTGACCCATTTCGGCTAATTTATGCAAACTAGTTACATAAACCGAACCGAACGCGCAAGAGGCGTAACGGGTAACCATATAGGTCATATACAGGTTTCCTAAGTTAATATGCCTTAAATATGTTGTGATATCATTAGGATACCTTCCATTATGCCCAAAACGAGTTAAATCTCAATTTAAGCCCCGTAGGGGTATTTTGGTAATTTTAAAGATTATAAAAGAGATTTATTTTAATTATGAGACTCGGGTCTGAAATAATCAGTAAAACAACTTAATTTTATAGGTTATATTAGTTGGCGATAAGTCTTATATGACAAAATGGTTTTAAACCCATACTAGGTGTTTAATACGAGTAAAAATCCATTTCAAGCGATTTCTGGGTTATACAGGAAATCTGAGTTTTCTGATCAGGTTATAAAGTTCAAAATACTTCATTTATTATATAAAATCAGTAGCAATTGGATTGGTGTCAAAATACTATGTAGAACTCATTTTATACACAAAAACGGTATAATCGGTATTTACGGAATCAAGGCCATAACCTTAGGTTATGAGCAGGTTAAAAATAATTAAAAATATTCGAAAATCCCAAAATATTATATTACATCAGTGGGTAAAAGGTTTGGTGTCAAATATTGGGTTTAGATAGGCTTTATGCTAAATACGCCGTTTAATTAAAAAAAAGCTTTATAATTACGCTATTGAGCATAACTCCTAATCTAGACCTCCAACTGATGTGAAATTTTAGGGACATGTTTATAAATCAGTAACAAAGATTATTGTCCTTTCACATTTCCAAAATTCTCGTTTTATGGTCAAAATGGCATATTGGTCAACATTAGGCATTTAACGGAAACGTGTAAACGAATCGGACAATCAACGATCCAACCACAGAGGGTTATACTATCATGTGACCTGGTCCTAAGGAAGCTCTAAGGCATTTCCAAACCCATCTAAATTGGGTCAGAACTGAAGTCAAAGCAAAAGTCAAAGTTTTGCGACTTTCGGTTCCGAACCGAGCCTAAACAGAAAATTGTCGGATCAAACAAGCTTAGACCAGTTCTTATACTTATTACCAAGTTATGTGAGTGATAAAACAGGTTACACGCCTTCTATATTGCTAATTATGCGTTAATTCAAAAATTAGGATCCTGCTGACTTTTTATAATAAACTTTGACCCGACAATTGATCTAGTTAGAGTGGGAATCAGAGGGTGCCCTTTTAAGGGTGTAATGCCCACATAATTACCAACTTATAACTACTTTCAATTTGACTAATCACTGGACCATTAGTGATTAATCGATAAGTCAAACCTTCATTACGACGGTTTGACTTTAAAGCT
This sequence comes from Helianthus tuberosus, assembly GCA_030545235.1. NCBI lineage: Eukaryota > Viridiplantae > Streptophyta > Magnoliopsida > Asterales > Asteraceae > Helianthus > Helianthus tuberosus. The sequence goes on along the minus strand of CM060397.1, from coordinate 181,445,950 downwards.
AATAACTAAGCAAAACTCAATTAAGGAAGGTCAAGGACACTTACCAAGGTCTAATGCACGACCAGAGATGCTTAGGGAATGGCCTTGAGCTCTAGAATTGATCAGAGGAGGAGTTGGGAAAGAATGATCAAAGTTTGCAAACATTGGGGCTTTATATAGTGTTTTTGATCCATCAAGATCATGACAAACAAGGCTATACATGATCCCTGATGATTAACAAGTGTCCCTAAGGCCTAAGAATTAGTTTAGGCAGCTCTTGGTTGTGTTTAAGGGCCATATAAGTCATTTACATGGGCTGAACAGACAACAGTCGAGTTGCTGCATCTGGGACATGCTTACGGACCGTAAGGGTCCATCCATACGGTCCGTAAGGACCTGGTCAGCAATCAGAAACTTTCAGTTGTTGGCAGATTTAGCCCTTGCACTTCCAAATGCCATTTCCGACACATCCAAGGCCCGTTAAACCATTTTTAAGGCTCTACAATGATGCCTAAGTATGGGGAACATGAAACATGCTAAAAAATATGCCGGATGTCAGTTCGTTTGGTCGTACGGTCACGTTGTTCAGTTAATTACGACGAAACACGGACGGACGCGAAAAACGAACCAAATGACGCGACGAATGGAATTTTATCAAGCCAAACACTAAAATAACTTATTTTAGTGCTTACATAAATTTTTGGGTGTCCGGGGATATTCAGAATGTAAGATATGCGCGTAAACGCAAACTTGTGCGCTTTTTGACACTTTTAGTCCCTGCATGACTTAAAAGTTTATTTTTGCGCACAAAACACCTCTAAGCCTATATCTAAGCTACGAAAAGGATAATTAGGGTATGTATAACTCATGTTCATATTCCGGAAGGTCCGATAACATACGAATCGATGTACTTTTGCAGTTTGACGCTTTAGGTCCCTCCATTGCGCAAACTTGCACATCTCATCATTTAATAGCATTGAAGCCTTATCTAAACCATATTAGGCATTCTTGAAAGTATTATTAAATATGATAATGCTTCGGGCTCGATAAAAGGTCATTCAGAGGTATAATTAAACATATTGACACTTTTAGTCCCTTATACTTGCAAAGTTGCGCGTAACTTCACTTTTGGGCATAAAAGCCTTGGGTGGCCAATGATTGGCAATCCCGAGAGTATAATCAAACATCATGAGGCTCTCGGTTTGTCAAAAGGTCACTCAGAGGTAAGAATTAACATGTTGACGCTTTTAACCCTTTATTGTGCAAACTTTCAATTAATTACGCACACGGCTACACTTGATCAACAAGTGGCTCGTTTGTGAATATAAAACCGTAAAAGGTTATTTAGAAACTTATTTTAAGTATACAAACACTTCCAGTCCTTTCACAATCAAGGTTTTCGATTTTTCGAAAAATTAGTCCATTGAATTCAATGTCTGACACTATTAGGGTTTATTACACGTGTCAATACATCATTGGACGTGATTTTACGAGGTGTTAAATCACTCTAGAACCTCATCCTATATAGGATTAGGTTCAAGAGTGAACACTAGTGTAGTTTGCGAACTGAGCGAACTAATCCTGGCCATACATGTGTGTAGATCAATGGCCATGATTTGATGATGAAATACACTAGTGTATTTTATGATTGATGATTAAATCCTAGCCATCCACGTGTGTAAATCAATGGCCAAGATTTGTTCACTCAGTTCGCCAATACATTAGTGTTCACTCTAGAACCTCATCCTATATATATAGCCCGTGTAATACGCAGGTCTATAACCTAATGTCTAATATTTTCCTAATTAGGTCGTGTATGAGTTGACCCGTTTTAATGAAATAAGGGGATCCATCAACTCTTTAAGTTTGGAATAAAAAATTGAATATATATTTTATAATGTTAATCGAACCCATTTATGACCCACTTAATCAATTTGCTTTGATTGGTTTTTGACAATTCGCCAACATGCTCAACTCATTTACAAATCATCAACCAATTCGTTTATATAAATGACTTAAAAGATCATGTTCCAATTTGAGTTACCCTATTTTGTGTGCATCTAGATTAGGATCCATGTTTTTACACAAAGTAAATTATCTAACCAGTTTAACCCATCAATTCAAAAGGCGTTAACCCGTCAACACAACACGATTATCAAGTTTAACATAGATAGGATACAATCATGACCTGTTATGGACTGAAACATTGCAAGGTATAATAAGACTTGACCCACATTGGTTGTATGGGCAACCAATGTGAGGTTTATATACCAAATGAGCTCTCTCACCCATCAAACTAGTCTTTTGGGTTGAGTTATCTCGTTTGTTATGTAACATTGGTATCAAAGCCAAACTCGGAGTGGTGGCCTAGAGAGAGCCAGCCGTGACCAACGAGTACGTTGGCCCTTAAGGATGGTCGATTATTATGGACTGGAACATTGTAAGCTATGAGACTTATCACACATCGGTTGTATGGGAAACCATTGTTATGGATTGAAACTTTGTAAGGTATGGGACTTATCTCGCCTGGGCTCTCTCACCTGTCAGACTAGTTTTTTGGGCTGAGTTCTCTCGTTTGCTATGTAACATGACCCAACCCACTCCATCTATAGGTGTTCAATGAATCGGATATCAAATTATTCAAATCAAGTTTTTTTTTTTTTTTGAATTTTGAATTTAGATTTGAACTCGACTCGAATTCAAATTAGGTTCGAAACATTCGATTCGAATTCGCATCCAATTTGAATTCGATTTCATCTGAGTTCGTAATTTGAATTCGAGTTAATTCAAATTTAACCTAAAAATAATATATTATTATTCTATCTTCAAACTAGATTAAATTGTCATTTTAGTCCCTGAGGTTTAGCCATAATTGCCACTTTAGTCCAAAAAGTTTTTTTTTTCTCCTTTGGTCCCTGAGTATTTTTTTTTTTATCACATTTTAAAATTTAAACTAAAATGGCAAGAGATAACATCCAACATTCAACTTCGATCATCCAGATTATAAGCTTACAGCAAGTGACAAAATGTTATAAATATCAGAATTCGAATGAAATTGAATAGGTTTCAAATTTGTGATTTTTGATTCGAATTAAATCGAATTTCGAGTTTTCCAAACCCAATTCATATACCGAAAACCTAACTCCACCTTACCATTTTTCCACGAGATATTGACAATGTATTTGATAAAAAGTATAGTTTGATGTTAAATTGTTTATACTCTCAAGTGCTTTCTGCCTAACATTATCCCTTTTTAATTCATTTAAGTTACTTCCACTTCTGTAGAAGGTTCAAACTTTAAGGCTAAGTTAACCACACCCATCAAAATAAAGTTTTTATTTATTTTATGACATGGCCCATATCTTTAACTCTTTTTAGATTTTAAATATAAGCATTTATTGATTATTATAACTATTTATTACTAATATAATAATAATTTAGTGTTATCTTTTAACTGTTACCCAGCCATTCAAGTTTCAACCTGTAGAAAATAAATGGTGATAATTTCCAATAAGAAGTGGAGGTACTTAGCTGTGTACCAAAAACAAGTAAATAAAGAAACAGTTATTTGTACATTGAAAGAAGTTAATTACCTACCATGCTCACATAATCACGATGGATTTTGAATAATAGTTTGATAGAACAAAACATATATGTATATGTATATATATTGAGGAATTAAATGCCCGGATACTCCCTGTGGTTTGGCATTTTTTCACCTTTAGTCCCTAACTTTCTAAAATTACCTCTATAGTCCCCAATTTTTCAACTTTCGTTCCCGGATAGTCCCTGAAACGGATGAGGGTTAGTTTTTGGTGTTAAGTGAGTGTAAAATTACAAAAATACTCTTAATATAAAGTAACTATTAAGTCATTAAAATAAAATAATTAATATATAAAATCAGGTGGGGCCCACATGGTTTATTATAAACCCCTCCCTCTTTCTCTTTCTCTGTCTTGTTCATTGTGCCCACCATCAACTACAACCACCACCACCCTTCACCGAAGAACCACCACCACCACCACCGCTACCGGCTAACCCAAACAGAAACAGAAACAAAAACACAATTTTCAGGAAAACTCATGAACCGATTCAACCAAAACAAGAGCAATTCATTAACCAATTGAAAAACACCATTTTTATACCCCTGTAAAACGAATCATCGGTAAACTCATAAACCGATTCAACCAAAAAATCCGACCAGCACCTTGGTTGCTGAAGATCGGCGGAAAACAAATCATCGGCAACTCACGACGGCATCATCATGTACACAATGCTGCACCTGTATGGCTTCTGGTTGGCGGCTCTCCGCCAGAAAAAAAGGAACCACCAGCAGCTCACGTTCTCGTTCTTATAAGGGGTGTGGGTTCTGGTTGACGGTGTAAAAAATCGAGCGATGCTACACCTGTGCGGGTTACGAATCATCGGTGACTCACAGTTGAATGGGTTTCAAGAATTTGAGTGGATGGTGGGGATTAGAAGTAAGATACATGAGAATCCTCATTGGGTTATCAAGAATTTGAAACTAGTATGATTATTAGAGAAGAATTGGATAATTTGAGGATTTCTCACAAACTGAGATGGGTTCTTGATCTTGTGTATAACCCACTAAAGATTTGAGCATTTGTTTATGTTTCTTGATTTAGGTGTTCATAGTTCTCAAATTTTATGTTTAAAGTTTGTTTCTTGATGAAGATTTAAGCTTCTGATCTTGTTTCTTGATCTGGGTGTTCTGGATTTTGACAATTTGTTTGGTTAAAAATGTTGAATTCGGAGAAGAAGTTGGTATGCGACCAGGGTGGGGGGTTGGGATGATGAAAATGACATAGGTTGGTGGGTCCCATATGTTTGTCTTAAGATGAGTAAGGGTATTTAGGTCATTTCACACCCATTTAACTGAGAAAATTAACCTCCATCCGCGCCAGGGACTATCCGGGAACGAAATTGCAAAAGTTGGGGACTATAGCTGTAATTTTAGAAAGTTAGGGACTAAAGGTGAAAATGGGCAAACCACAGGGACTATCCGAGCATTTTTCTTTATATTGAGTGATGTTCTATGTCCTGGTTTTAAAATTGAGTAAATTGCCATTTTAGTCCCTGAGGTTTGATAAAAATTATCACTTTAGTTCAAATAGTTTTGTTTTATGCCATTTTAGTCCATGACTTTTGTTATTTTTTGTCATTTTGATCCAACCCACTAACTCCATTCAAAAAAATTAGTTAACTTAGGTGAATTTTGGTTAAACCATATTTTTCTTTCTTTTTTTGGAGATGGGATGGTATGGGGATGGTGTTGTGCCGGTTTATAGTGAAGATGATGGCGGTGGTGTTGGTTGATGACGTGGGTGGCGGAAAAGTGGCCGGTGGTGGTGGAAATGATGGGTGGTGATGGTGGTACGGTAGGTGGGTGGGTGGTGACGGTGCAGGTAGGTGATGGCGATGATAGAAGGTTGTGATAGGGTGGGTGGTAGGAAGTGGTGGTGGTCGATGAAAATGACAAAAAATGATAAAATTCAGGGACTAAAATGGCAGAAAACAAAACTATTTGGACCAAAATGGCAAGAAAAAACTATTTGGACTAAAGTGACAATTTTAGTCAAACCTCAGGGACTAAAATGACAATTTACTCTTTAAAATTCTTTTTAAGTAACATTTCATAACTTAACACTAATGCATAATGGATATTATAGGGGTGTGAAGAGGATTGATAACACCACTGAGACATCCACGTGGACGTTATATGGGTATTGAATGAAGAAGTATAATTGATTCCCTGATAAGGGATTTTACACCATACAATGAGTTAAATGCCCAGATAATCCCTGTGGTTTGCCCCCTTTTCACATTTAGTCCCTAACTTTCTAAAATTACAGTTATAGTCCTCAACTTTTTAATTTTCGTTCCCGGATAGTCTCTGTGCCTAACATCAGTTAGTTTTATCAATTAAGAGGGTATGAAATGACATAATACCCTTTCTCAGTTAAAAAATAAAGATGGCTCACCCTCATCTTCTTCCTCCCCCTCTCTCTCAAAAACCCACCACGATCGCCATCGTGAAACATAATCCCCAAATTGATTTCTTGTTCCAATCAATTCGGTTTCATCAAATGTGCTGTTAGATTCTCATCAGATTCTTTAGTCTTCTTGTACATCGGTTTTGGTAATACATATTGAAAATCGTTGTTACTGGGTCTATGATTATTAATGAGGTTGAACTAACTAAAGTTGATAAGAAATCACGAATCATGGTCCTAGAAAAATGTTAATGTTTGCGCCTATGATTGTTAGTGACAACTTTAACAGATTATGGTTTTATTAAAAAAATGTTGATAATCATTGTTACCAATCACATCTTTGATTATTAATGAAATTTTTAAAAGCTAAGGTTATGTTTATTCGAACATGTTGATAATCCTTGTTACAAGGTTTATAATTGTTAATGGAATAAATTTTGTGCAACATCGATTTTTGGGTGTGACCATGGAATCCTGGTGTGATCTTGGAATTCATATTTCAATTTTTATGGATTGGTGGGTTTTAGAGAGAGAGAGAGAGAGAGAGATGGGATGAAGAAGATGAGGGTGGACCATCTTTATTTTTTATTTTTTATTGTTCAGGGGTAATCTAGTCATTTCACACCCTCTTAACTGGGAAAACTAACTGATGTTAGGAACATGGACTATTCGGGAACGAAAATTGAAAAGTTGGGGACTATAGCTATAATTTTAAAAAGTTAGGGACTAAAGATGAAAAAGGGGCAAACCACATGGACTATCCGGACATTTAACTCCCATACAATATATAGAAGTAAAAGTTGCACATAAGGACCTAAATAAACCAAGATAAACAATAACAACCCAAAGCTTTAATATTATCTAACAGTGTAACACCTCGAAAAATTTCATGTCCAATAATGTGTTGACACGTGTCATAAGCTTTGAACGTGTGAAAGAATACTCTAGAGGGACTAAAGTTGACAAACAAGGAAAGTATGTGAATATAAGGCTTCAAAATGTCAACAATGGATAAATATACTTTACAATAACCCTACATGATGTTTATACCCTTAAACGAATGAATCATGGATCATACGAAGCTAATTGTGAAAGAAAGTGAGAGATTACAAACTACAGGGGTTAAATGTGTCAACTGTTTAAAGTATACCACTGAGTGACCTTTTAGCAAACCCGAAGCTTTGTAACGATTAATTATGCTCACTAGAATGCATGATAAAAATTTCACCAAGTTTCGTTATCATATGAGAAAGTGTAGGATCGTGTACAAACCCGAATGAGTCTATCAGAGGAGTTTTACTTCGTTTCAGGTGCGGAAAACAAGTAACAAAGGTAGACACAGCTTGTTCTTCACTTTAAACACTCTTCTGATTGATATTATAACAATTACAATCAGGAAACACACCGGCAGCACTTCGGTACAATATTCTGATTCCCCACCAAATGACATAGACACTAGCCTATTTATAGGGATTCTGATTCCCCACGAAAGTGCAATGTTTCTGATTCCCCACGAAAGTGCAATGTTCATTTCGTGGGAAATCAACATTTTGTCATTTCGTGGGAAATCAACTCTAAAACTCTATTTTTCCCGTACAACATGCCCTGATCTAACATATATAGACTAAGACTCGATACAAGATGAAGTCGACAGATGTATGCACTAACAGACTCCCCCTCAGATGTTGACGAGTCTCACGTGTCGAGTCTTCACATCTTCAGTCTTGATCAGTCTCTAGGCTTCACTCTTTCACTCAGCATTAACAAACTCCCCCTAACAATGTGCTGGCATTCCTTCAGTTCATCAGCATCATCTGCTTCAGGATCGTAATCTGACTTTCACAAATTCAAAATCTTTGCCTGGCTCAGACTTTGTCCACTGAATCGAAACTTGGCTTAATCTCCATTAACAGCATCCTCAGGCATCAGAACCTGGCTCTTTAAACACAAACTTCTCAGGATTGATCAACCTGGCTCTACTAAAGATGTTCCAAGATCTTAATCTAGCTCTCGATCTGCTCAAGATTATCACCTAGCTCAACCTTAAACCTACACAATCTCTACCTCAAAGTAAATTATCTAAATTTAACAATTCAATGTATGCACTAACACTAACTCTCCCTAAAAAATAACTCAATTATTTTTGTTGAACCACTTTAGAATTTGATCAAAACACATTTGATTTTCAAACACATACTTTTTTTCACAAAAATGTCATCATGTTTAGCACTTGGGATTTTGAAAATCAGCTCTTCAACATTAGTTGTCGAAAATCTTTTTAGTTTTTCAAAAGTTTATGCTAAAACACATTGAAAATCTTTTTGGATTTTTTAATGTAAAGAAATGCAGTAAAGAAATATTTACAGATAATATTTTTTGTGAGTTTTGTGTAAGAGGATCATATCAGTTTTTGACAAGTCACAAGTACCGTTGAGCTTAGTTACACATTAAGAATTAAACAATTCACTTAGATTGCCAATATACTGATCCACTTAAATTCTCACACAAATTTCAACTGATTCAGGATATGAGTTAGGTGTTTTAAGAACTTAAACTCATTCATGTGTCCCACCTCTTGAATATACTCCCGTATCCAGATCCCAATATTCAGTCTTACAAGTGAGTATACGTAGATGATATCTGTAAAGGAATAAATTATAGTACGAAACCGTGAGAGCTCAGGTCAGAACTTCCGTTCAGCAGAGAGATGACGGCTCGACTTTTGGTATGTCCCCTTTAGAGGATCTTTTGAATTACAACAACAATGACTATCAATTTTATTGTTTCATCAATTTGCTGAGGGCGGCGCTATTTTTCAAGCATGCGAAAAGTATTATTCGAGGACTAGGTCAGAATTTCCATTCAGCAGAAGTCCCGGAATAATACCCCATATATCACTGAGCATAAAGACCTAGTATCTCAGAAAGAGGGACCTTTCAAACAAGATTTCAGGGGTTACCTATATATCCAAGTAGTGTTCCCCACGAAATAAGCAAGTTTGAATTTAAGTTTATATCCCGAAAAAGCTTACTAAATGTGTAAAAACCTATCGGCATATCATCAGTGAGACCGTTTAACGCTATTTAAACAATACAATTCTTTAGCATACTGTAACTGTCTACTGATGTACTATCATTTCCTCTTCTTAGACACTAAAACTCATTTTTGATTTTATCATGTTTTTGCCTTTTTCAAATTTTCTAATGTTTTTGGATTTTCAGAAAATTTCTACTCCCCCTAAAATGCAGACACATTAAAGGAAATTTGAAAAACAAACTGTACAATAAACTTGACAACCGATATCAAATTGCATCAATTCGCCATCCACTAGGCATAAACAATCAGAACTCCCCCTTTCACAAAACTATTTTCTCATTATGATTTCAAAACACTTAAGTTTGTTTTAACCAAAATGATTTTTCCGGAAAATAAGTTTTGTTGATTTTACCACTTGTAGGTTAGGGGTTTGGTTCATCACATTGTTTTCAACTACTACTTATAAGTTTGGTCCAATCAAGTTCAACCTAATGACCTTGATTAACCAATTGTAGGAAAAACAAGTACAACTTAATATCCTTGATTTACCACTTGTAGGAATATCACATCTACACAAAATCATTTTACCAATAAAGATGCCGATTCCTGCTTCACACTTACCAACCTGGAAGCTCCGACAAGTCACACTTATCCTGTAAAGATTTAACTATTTTTAAGAATTAATCACACAATCAAATACTAAGAAAGATGCCGATTCCTGATCCACGATTACAAACTTGGGATCTCCGGCAAATCAGATTGTTTAAGGAAAAAGAATTTCCACCCAAGTCTGACCAGCCTTGGGTGTTTTTAACTCTTTTAGCTCTTGTTCAGTAGGGTTGTAAGTTGCCTTTTTAGTTGCATAAAAATCTTTAACCCCTTTTACTTTCCCATCAAGCATTTTCCCAAAAAAATTCTTAACATTTCCATTGAAAACTTTCTCAACATCAAATTCCTTCTTATCAGAAAAGAATTGATTTGAGATCTCAATCTTACCAACTTTCTGTTTAATCTTCTCAAACTTCAGTGATGGAAATTCATCATCATTCACTGAAGATACATAATTTACCTCTTTTACCTCACCTTGTAGCTCTTCTGGCTTTGTGGAACCAGAATCATTGCCGACTTTTTCATCAACCTTCTTAACAACCCACACTTGGTTGTCCTTGGCTTTCTTTTTATAAAAATTTTTCTTCGAACACTCACCAACTTCATAAATCGAATTTTCAAAAATTTTGAAATTTTCAGTTGGTGGTTCAACATCGACAACCTTCACTTTGAGTTTTTCAGAAACTCCCTGTTTTGTCTTGATATTCTTCGGACAATTCCATGCAATATGACCAACTTCATTGCACTTGAAACAGGTACGAGTTTCTTTAGGATGAAACACTCCAGTTCCATTCCTTTTCTTTTCAGCAAGAAACTCCTGGTTTGATTGTTTCCAGAACGGTTTCTTCTGCACTTCCTCCTGAAACAAAATCTGTTTTTGTTTTAGAATTTTTCTCCTTTTTATAATTTTCTGGTGGAATAAAACCTAATCCTTTCTTTTTGTAGCTACCATTATGGTTTGGTTTCTTTTGAAAACCAGAACCAGAATTGTAACCCTTTTTCTTGTTTAATCGTTGTTGTACTCTTGAAGTGTATTTTTTAGGTTTTCCAGTAAAATTTAAATCTTTTATTTCAGAAATCTTAATTTCTGTCATTTTGAAAACCTTTTTGATCATTTCAAATCTAACACTTCTTATTGGAAACTCTTAGTCAAAATATAATTTGTCAGAATCATTTAAAGTGTATGCAACTTCAAATGTTTCATCATCCAAATTTGCTTTTGACAATAAAAACTCTTTACTGTAAGACCGTTTAACCGACGACTTTGAACTGTTGACTGACGAACTTGACCCTTCAGACTCAGATTTTGACTCAGACTCTTCATCAGTATCCAACACCTGATCGACCACCTTTTTGATTAACTCAGACTCATGATCAGTGTCAGACGATGTGAAAGTAACGTCAATGTTTTCTGGTAAATCATCAGTTGTATAGGTTTTTAGCTTTATATTGACTGCTTTTTCGACTTGCTCCTCATTTGGTTTTCTGGGAGAATAACCTTCCCAGATTGGAGGCGGACACTTGTTATAGCTAACAGTCGGTTTCTTACCAGTATCCTTCTTCTTTGGCTTTTCATCCTGGAAAGCTTCCATACCTGCAACAGTCAGATAGATTCGATCAATAAGATAATCAGAACTAGAATAACTTTGTAATAAACGTTTGATTCTCTCATTTTCAATTCTCTCGGTCTCCAACTCTTGCTTCCACTTTGCACTTTCTTCGATGTAGAAGTTTATAGCTTTATGTTTTGTCATCATCACAACATTCATCATCGTTAGTGCTTGTTCTCTTTCAGAATTTGTCTTTTGAAGACCAGTTACTGTTTTGTTCAATACATCATAAGATTCTTTCACATAGTGAAGATTGAACAATAACTGTTCCTTCATCTTCTCAAACTCTGCCATCTTCTCATCTTTTGCTGCACATTCTTTGCAAGGTTCCAAACACTTTGTGCAAGGCTTGATGACTTCCACAATCTTTTCAACTTCGATAATCTTCTCGACTTCAACAACTTTCTCAGCTTCAGTCACCTCTTCAATCTCAGCAGTTTCCTCAGCAACAACATTAACTTCTTCATTTTGAACAATCTCATCTTTTTCAGCAACACTTTCAGACTCCATTTTCTTTTGTTCTTTTGCAGCTTGTTTCTCTTTCAGCTTTTCCAAGCGATCTGCAAAATAAAAATGAAAACTTTCAGGAGAAAGATGAGATTTTGCAATATTAATATGTCTTTCTTCTTCATCATCACTACTGCTGTCATCAGTTGGTGACTGATCAAACTCAATAGACTTTTCAGCATTATCATCCGAAGAACTAGAATCAACTAGTGTTTGATCAAAAACAACTTCCTTTTCTGAACTTTCATCACTTTGTGAACTTTCATCTGAACTCTGTGAACTTTCTTCAGATGAAACAGACTCTTTCTCCACATTCTTCACAGTCTCACCAATAGACTTCATCCATGTGGTAAACATATCTGGTTCTTTCACAATCTTAGCAATGAATGCTTTGAAATCTCCTTTATCATCCATAAACATATCCCAGCTAAAACCTTCAGGCAATCTTTCATCATCTTGAAAATTCCAGTTAAAGTTCTCTTGATTTCCCAGACATGCTCTTTTTGAATCCTCTATCACCTTTCTACCATGAGCCACTTGTGGTTCTTGTAATTGTTGTTGACCAACCTGTTGATATATGGCTTTCCGGCAATAATCGTCTTTTCCGAACGGATTATTCACTTCACTAGCTTCCCTGTTCTTGCATTCCCTCGTGAAATGACCTTTCTCCCTGCATCGAAAACAAGTAACTTTATATTTATCAAAACCTAAAGTAGACACATGTGCTTCAAGAAAGTCATTTCTTCCAGTAATCAGCTTAAACTTTTCAGCTCTTCTCAGAACACTAGCTAGACACCATTTGATGTCCATAAGTTCCATCTCTTCAGCATCTATCTGATCGTAATCCTCCTTTGTGAGCATATGATTCCCGATCCGCCCTGCAACTAAACCTTCATAAGAGAGTAGCACATAACCAAGTAAAGCCATGTGATCTTTCGCAATCTCTTCAGAAAAACTTTGACCATCTGGAAGATTCAAGGCAATATTGCATTGTATCACATAACCACTTCCACTTTTTGTACTTTGAGAACTGAAACTTGAATTTGAGCTCTTTGGATTGACACTTGGATATGAAGAGAAACCACTACTGCTTTTAGGACTTTGATCAACATTTTCAGTAGAATCTCCAGCACTAAACGCAGTTTGTATCTTTGGGCTTCTTTCAACTTCTGGAACACTGCCTTTGTAGTACATTTTTACATCCTGTTGACCACTTGGACTGTTCATCCTCGCGATCTTCTGCTGTTCCAAATCTTGACCCTCAATCTTCGTGATAAACTGAGAAATCGTTAACCCATCATAAACTCCAGTGTTCTTCAAAATCATCAAGTATGTGCCCCATTCTTTTTGTGGTAAAGCGTCAGCTAACTTGTCTACCCACTCTTCACGATCCTTTTTTATACTAAGCATCGACATGGATCGCACCAACTGGCAGTATCTTTCAATCAGCTTCTTTGTATCTTCACCAGGTAGACTGCTGAACAGATCAAATTCTTTCTTGAGCAGTGCCTTCTTGCTCTTGATCATATTCTCACTACCCTCAAACTTTACTCTAAGAGCATCCCAAATCGATTTTGAAGTCTTGTCATGTTGAAGTAGAATAAAGATGTCTTCTTTGATAGCTTGCTGAAGTAGACTAATCATCATCTTTTCAGCTCTATACATATCACGTTCTTGATTACTAAACTCAGATATTGCTTTCCCAACTTGCAGATCAGTCTGTGGTAATACATATTTCTTCAGAATGCACTCCCAAGATCTGAGATGGTTAGCTTGAACCCAGTTTTCGAATCTGTCTTTCCATCCGTAGTACTCTTTTATGCTCATCAGTTTCGGGGGCTTTTGTAACGTTCCGGTCTCATTTTCCAAGTTCATATTCTGAGCAATAGAAGCCGGAGTAGTCGGAGTAGCAAACGCGTTGTAGAAATCGTCACCCATGATTTTGAAGTTCAAGCGAAATAACCCAACAATCAGATTCAAGCGGAATATCAACCTGCCTTTTCAAGCTGAATACCTGTATTACAGAACTTCAAACGAAATCAAAAAGTACAGTTACAAGCGAAATAGCAATAAACTATTTCAAGTGGAATCCTGAGTTGAAGCGGAATCACTGAAGTGTGTTTTGGAGTGGAATCACAGTATTTTGCAACTTGGAGCTGAATCAGAATTTTGCAACTTGGAGTGGAATCAGAATTTTGCAACTTGGAGCTGAATCAGAATTTTGCAACTTGGAGCTGAATCAGACCTTTGCAACTTGGAGTGGAATCAGCTTGATGCAATTTGGAGCGGAATCAGCAAGATGCAGTTTGGAGCGGAATCAGCAAGATGCAGTTTGGAGCGGAATCAGAACTGAAATTGGAGCGGAATTAACACTTTGAAGCTAAATCAAACACTTTGGAGCGGAATCAGCACTGAAGTTGGTGCGGAATTAACACTTTGAAGCTAAATCAAACACTTTGGAGCGGAATCAGCACTGATTCAAACAAAATCAGTTCGAGCGGAATCAAGACGAAGGTCCATTTCAGTCACTTTTAGGTCGAATTTTGCTATGAAACTTTCAAGGGTTTGTCTATATGTATTTTTACACAGGCTGTGAAAAATTGATCCGATTTTGACTGTGAAATCTTCCTGAACTGATGAAAGAAGATGTAGAAGCAAGAAAATGTTATGAAATCCAGCCGTAATCTGCAGAACTCCTCCTCCTGAGCTCTGATACCAATTGTAGGATCGTGTACGAACCCAAATGAGTCTATCAGAGGAGTTTTACTTCGTTTCAGGTGCGGAAAACAAGAAACAAAGGCAGACACAGCTTGTTCTTCACTTTAAACACTCTTCTGATTGATATTATAACAATTACAATCAGGAAACACACCGGCAGCACTTCGGTACAATATTCTGATTCCCCACCAAATGACATAGACACTAGCCTATTTATAGGGATTCTGATTCCCCACGAAAGTGCAATGTTTCTGATTCCCCACGAAAGTGCATTGTTCATTTCGTGGGAAATCAACATTTTGTCATTTCGTGGGAAATCAACTCTAAAACTCTATTTTTCCCGTACAACATGCCCTGATCTAACATATCTAGACTAAGACTCGATACAAGATGAAGTCGACAGATGTATGCACTAACAGAAAGTTATGATAAAATTCGTATACGAGGGGTTAAAAGCGTCAACATTGAAATTTATGACTTTTCGAGTAATCAAAAGATAACCAAGGACTTAACAAAGTTGGTATAAGTCTTGAAGTCCTTAGAAATCAATTTAGAAGGCTCAAAGTGCAAAACAAGAAGTAAAAACAACTTTTAGGAGGACCGGGGGCCAAAAATGCAATTATTGGAAACTTGTTAACCTGACACCAGGCCTCACACGGGGCGCGTAAGGCTTGCCCAAGGCCTTATGTGGGCCGCCTCAGCCTCCCAAATACAGAAAACATGGACAGGTGTCTGTCCAGCCCGTTTAACCGACTCTTATGGCTTGTTTTCAATACCATGGGCTGCTCAACCTTGTTTTTAGGCTTAGGGGGACACTTGTATGCATCTTGGACAAATCCTAGACTTGTTTGTCATAATCTAGTGAGATTAAACTCACTATATGAAGGTCCTTGTTTGCAACATTCATGCACTCATTCCATACTTCACTTCTGAAGATCTCTGGAGCACAAGGCCACCCCCTAAGCATCATTAGTCGTGCATTAGACCTTGGTAAGCTTCCTTAACCTTCCTTAATCGTGTTTTACTTAGTTAATTAGCTTAAAGTCAAACCGTCGTAATTAAGGTTTGACTTAACGATTAATCATTAATGGTCCAGTGATTAGTCAACCTAAAGGTAGTTATAAGTTGCTAATTATGTGGGCAATAAACCCTTAAAAAGGGCACCCTCTGATTCCCGTCCTAACTAAGACATTTGTCGGGTCAAAGTTGTTTATAGAAAGTCAACATAATCTTAATTGTCAAATTAACGCATAATTAGCAATGTAGAAGACGTGTAACCTATTTTATCACTCATATAACTTGGTAATTAGTATAAGAACTGGTCTAAGCTTGTTCGATCCGACAATTTTCTGTTTAGGCTCGGTTCGGAACCGAAAGTCGCAAAACTTTGACTTTTGCTTTAACTTCAGTTCTGACCCGATTTAGATGGGTTTAGAAATTCCTTAGAGCTTCCTTAGGACCAGGATACATGATGGTATAACCCTCTGTGATTGGCTCGTTGATTGTCCGATTCATTTACACGTTTCCGTTGATTGCTTAATGTTGACCAATATGCCCATTTGATCTTAAAACGAGAATTTTGGAAATGTGAGAGGACAATAATATTTGTTAATGATTTATAAACATGTCCCTAAATTTTCACGTCAGTTGGAGGTCTAGATTAGGAGTTATGGTCAATAGCGTAATTAGAAAGCTTTTTATTAATTAAACGACATAATTAGCGTAAAGCCTATCTAAACCCAATTTTTGACACCAAAACTTTTACCAACTGATGTAATATAATATTTTGGGATTTTTGAAGATTTTTAATTATTTTTAAACTGATCATAACATAGGGTTATCACCTTGATTCGGTTATTACCAATTATACCCTTTTCGTTCATAAAATGAGTTTTACACGACATTTTGATACCAAATCTTTTGCTACTGATTTTACATGATAAATGAATTATTTTGAACTTTATAACCTGATCAAAAAACTCAGATTTCCTGTTATAACCCGGAAATCGCTTAAAACGGCTTTTTACGCGTATTAAACACATAGTATGGGTTTAAATACAATTTGTCATATAAGACTTATCACCAACTAATATAACCTATTAAATTAAGTTGTTTTACTGATTATTTCAGACCCGAGTCTCATAATTTTAATTAATCCCTTTTATAATCTTTTAAATGACCAAAATACCCCTACGGGGCTTAAATTGAGATTAAACTCGTTTTGGGCATAATGGAAGATATCCTACTGATATCACAACATATTTAAAGCATATTAACTTAGGAAACCTGTTCGTGACCCATTCGGTTACCCGTTATGCGTTATTCGCGTTCGGTTCGGTTTATGTAACTAGTTTGCATAAATTAGCCGAAACGGGTCAAACCTTATCATTTTTATCTCAAAATCCAGAATGTGTTTAGTTTACCCATATTATACAAGCCTTCAAACTTGTCGGGTCTAAATCACATTCTATTCCAGTCTTCGCTTAATCATGCGTTCGAACCGTACTTTTCCTTTAAAACTAACCGGTCTAAGTTTAGGCTTAATTAAAGACCCGTTAGGATTCTAATAGGTTATTATAAACCTTCGTTCCAAAATAGGAGACCCGGTAAAAGCTACGTGCACTTGCTTGTTGTGATTATTACTTGCAAAGGTAAATACTTTTAACTTATTTTCCCTATACGGGCTTGGTGTACGGTATATAAAATACCGCTTGGTCGGGCATTGAATCTTTAATCGTATGATGGTTAATTCATTGAAATGACCCGTTTAAATTGTTGTGTTTTCTTAAAACCTTTGGGGGGTTAATGACCATGTCCTGGATATCCTTGGCATCATTTTACGAAATGGCCACGACCTAAGTACACGGGTGTAGGCGTACACCCATTAGTGCATACATAAATAATAAGGTATAACCGCCGGTTTCGGGAATAACCCGCCGCGGGACTATATCATGTGGTGTGTCTATTAATCTTTAAACCAGTGTCAATCCGGGCTACCGAACGTATAACGAACATGTAATTCTTTTACAAGTTTATGCATAAATAATTATCCCAAGTTATAAAAGATATTTTGTGCCATGTGCATTCAAATCAATTTTTAATCCTTTTTAAAATGAGTCAGTTGATTATATTTACCAGTGTAAACTGACGTATTTTCCCAAAAAGGTTAAGTGCAGGTACTACTCGAAATAGGCTGGCTTTCTCCTTAGCATCAATAAGAGTCTCGCAAGCTTGGATGCATTTCAGTCTGTTGAACAAAGTTTCTTTTTATTTGATCCGCCTGTGGATTTGTTTCAACTGTTTTGTGACACTTAATATTACAATTCATTCAGTTGAAAATAAATATATCTTTTGCTTCCGCTGTGCATTTAAATATTGTGTTGTTTGACTATGATGAAATCAACTACGTCACGATACTCCCCACCGGGCCCACCGGTAATACGTGGAAATATCGGGGTGTGACAGGTTGGTATCAGAGCCAACGCTGAGTGAATTAAACACTAGCCTTTTGTGTTTAATCTCAGTTACACAATTGCACATTCCTAAATTTCGAGTCTAGACAAAGAACTTAGGACTAATCCAAATTGTTTTTAATCCTAACTTTGTCCTTTATATTTCTTTGTTGTTTCTTTCATATTGTTTGACAGGAAATATGCCCACTAGGACCTGAAGACCATTTCCCCAGGAAATATGTCTTCCAGGGCCGATTCAACCCGGCAAACTACATTCAAGAACCGGTGGGTTTTAACCCACTAGGACCTGAAGACCATTTCCCCGAAGCTCAGGGAATGGATATAGATGAAGATACGGATCCCGTTGAACCACCTTCTGGGACACCTACACACCCCATCAAGATTTCGGATGGGTCATCCTTCCACGGATCACCTTACCGTGGCCCTGACAGCTACCAAGCAAGGTTCAACCAGTATGAATGGTACTTTACACCCTCTCACCATTCATCGCCTCATCAGCAGCAGCATCAACATGATCCCTCCGAGGATTCGCGTTTCGTAGCAGTCACGCCACCGCCACCACCGCCGCCAGTTCAGCAAGCACCTCCAGAGCCACCGAGGCGTGGAAGAACAGGTGCACGAATGTCCGTACGAGTAAGGGGTTTTCACTTTAGCACCCCCCAACACTCAAGTGGCAGTCACTATCCGCCACTGCATGAAGACCCACAAATGGGTGGGCCTTCAAACCCAGTTTCAGAGGTGAATTCTGCACCAGTTGCACCACCACCGCCACCATTGGGATTTGATAATCCAATTCCTACATACGCCGGTTCAACGGCGTATAATCCATTTGAGCAGCCGGCCCACACTCACTACAACTATGCTGAAGCCGACCCATACCTCGTAGCGGCAAACTACAACGCCCTTCATCCTGAAGGACCATATGGAACCCCCTGGGGAGTGGGATATCCAGCTCATGGGTATCAAATACCTGCTCGACCTTCGATTCAGCAGCAGCCGCAGCTACCACGGTTTTCACCACCGGAACAGGAGGAAATCCTCCAAAGACTCAACAGGGTGGAACGAGAATTTTCAAGAAGAGCGTAGGAATAACAGGGGATTCCTCAAGGGCCTAGCAAGCTTGTTAAAAGGAAAGAAGAAGAGGGATCATTGAATCTCTATATGTATTGTTGTATTTCCTTATTTCAATCAAGTCCCTGCGTGGACATTTATCTATGTACTTAGTCCCTGCGTGGACTTGTCTTTTTAGTCCCTGCGTGGACACCTATCTTAGTAATCAGTCCCTGCGAGGACTTGTATTATCAGTTTGGCCCCTGCGTGGGCAAGTTATTTCTGTTAAAAGTCCCGTTTAGGGCAATGTGTACTCCTTTTAATGTTTAATGGAATGTTAAATTTAAAAATTTCATTTTTGTCATTTTATGCATGAATATATTATACATGAAATAAATAAATTAAAAATCGTTCCTCTTAAATTAATCTGCCTATTAAATAAGAATCTTAAAGGTATAACCTAGCCTGCAGGTCATTTGAGACTTGGCCAAGATGGTAAGACCTGTTTAAAAAGATTCAAAATCCCTGTTAACATCTGAAAACATGTTAACGCTCCTGGCAGACGTGATTTGTTAAAATCACACACGTCATTCTTATAATAGGATTCTTTAAAAGACTCCTAACCTAACTTGATGATCTATAAATCATGGGTTTAAATCATCAATTAAGATGATCATATATTAAACATCCATTGTTATGTAGTGCCTACGGGCCATACTCATTGTCATATAAGACAAAAGACAGTTGTAGTCTACGACTCCCTGTCAGAAAAAGGTAAAGAACTATGTTCAAACCTTAATGCCTTGATTCTCTGAAATCATGGCTTGTGACTTAGAATGTCCCTGTGACTAGGCCTTTTGTGCCACCAATAATACTGTTATTGTTCTATAATTAGGATAAATTATAATAAAAATCCTAAACAAATATGATTAACAAATTAACCAAATATGGTCTGTGTTTACCATGGTTAATGAATTGCCATAAAAGACAATTCCATAATAAACTCCCAAATAAATTATTGTCAATATCTTATGTAACAGTTCGAACTACATGGCTGACTCGGATGAGATCAACAGTCACCCAAGGGAGAATCATGATAATACCCGAATTAACATAGCGGGTGCAGAGCTCCAAGCATTAATCGAAAATGCTGTTACAAAAGCCTTGGATAGGCAGTATAGTGAGTCGAGTAATACTCGAAGCAGAACCCAATCAGTACCCCATTCCAAGCCTAAGACTTATTTAGAGGCTCACAGCAAGCCACCCTCCAAGAAAGAGGAGCCAAAGAAAGACGAGGATGATCATCACTCTTCAAATCAGCAGAGTGTCCCATCAAAGAAGATCGAGCTTAAGCAGGAACCGCGTGGTAAGTCATGCACATATAAGTATTTTGTCTCATTCAAACTGAGAGACTTTACTGGGGAAAAAGGAGCTGTCGACTGCATGACGTGGTTAGACGAAATGGACACTGTGGTTGATATCAGCGGGTGCGCTGATAAGGATGTGGTGAAGTTCGTATCTCAGTCATTCAAGGGCTAGGCATTAGCTTGGTGGAGGTCATTAATCCAAGCTACCGGAAAAATCCCACTGTACAATATGTCATGGGATCAGTTTATGACATTGATTAAGGAAAACTACTGCCCTCAGCATGAGGTCGAAAAGATCGAATCTGATTTCTTGTCTTTAGTTATGAAGAACCTGGACTGTCAAGCCTACCTTACCAGTTTCAATACAATGTCAAGGTTGGTTCCTTACCTTGTGACACCGGAACCCAAGAGGATAGCTCGATTCATCGGGGGTTTAGCCCCAGAGATTAAGGCCAGTGTGAAAGCCTCTAGACCAGCTACCTTCCGGACTGCAGCTGATATAGCATTATCTCTTACTCTGGAAGCGGTCAGGCAGAGATCGCTGAGAAGCACTGATGCTGAGAAAAGGAAGCATGAGGATGATAACTCACGGCGATCGGAAAAGAGACATAGGGGAAACAACGACCACAAAAAGGGATCTAAGAAGGACGGTCATCAGTCGGGTGATAAACCTAAATCTAAAATCTGCAAGAAACATCACTTCGGGAAGTGCAGATATGAGTAGAAATCCCAGTCACAGCCAAGGGCATGTGGGATCTGCAAGTCTTCCGGGCATAAGACCTTGGACTGTAAGAAAATCAAGGATGCTACGTGCTACAGCTGCAATGAAAAAGGGCATATCAAGTCCAACTGCCCAAAATATGCCAAGAAAACAGAAGAAGGTAAAAAGACCAACGCTAGGGTCTTCAAAATGGATGCTAAGGAGGCAGTGCAGGATGATAACGTGATAACAGGTACCTTTCTTATAAATGATATTTATGCGAGGGCATTGTTTGATTCAGGGGCTGATAAGTCGTTTGTAGATAATAAGTTTTGTCAGTTGCTGAATTTGCCTGTTAAAACC
The DNA here is from genome assembly GCA_030545235.1 of Helianthus tuberosus. Taxonomy (NCBI): domain Eukaryota; kingdom Viridiplantae; phylum Streptophyta; class Magnoliopsida; order Asterales; family Asteraceae; genus Helianthus; species Helianthus tuberosus. The sequence goes on along the minus strand of CM060397.1, from coordinate 181,424,524 downwards.
TTAAGTGTGAAATATGAGGTTGAATTAGCCGATGGAACCATAGAAACCGCATCAACCGTGTTAGATGGATGTGTTATATCCATTAGGAACCACTCTTTTCCATTATCTTTACTTCCCTTGAAATTAGCCGGTTTCGATATAGTAATACGCATGGATTGGTTGTCTCGCAACCAAGCCCAGATCGTTTGTGCTAAGAAGCAAGTGATTGTCAGAACTCCTCATGGCGAGCCTTTGACAATCCAAGGAGATACTAAGTACAGAATGCCTGAGCAAGTGTCCATGCTCAAGGCATCAAGGTGTTTGAAGAAGGGTTGTGTTATCTACATGGCACAAGTAACTGTTGATGAACCAAAGCCTAAGATCGAAGACATACCTATTATCTCTGAATATCCAGAAGTATTCCCTGAAGAACTACCTGGGTTACCCCCAGATAGACAAGTGGAGTTCAAGATCGATATCATTTCTAGTGCGGCACCCGTTGCAAGAGCACCTTACAGATTGGCACCAACGGAGATGAAAGAGTTGAGAACTCAGTTGGATGATTTGTTAGCAAAGGGATTTATTAGACCTAGCTCATCTCCTTGGGGAGCACCAATCCTATTTGTAAAGAAGAAAGATGGCTCGATGCGTCTGTGCATCGATTATCGCGAACTTAACAAAGTTACTATCAAGAATAGGTATCCATTACCCAGGATCGACGACTTGTTCGATCAACTTCAAGGAGCAAGTTACTTTTCCAAGATCGACTTAAGGTCAGGATATCATCAACTAAAGGTCAAGGATGAAGATGTACACAAGACTGCATTTAGGACTCGTTATGGTCATTACGAGTTCCTAGTAATGCCTTTTGGGCTCACTAATGCACCTGCCGCATTCATGGACCTCATGAATCGCGTCTGCAAGCCCTACTTGGATAAATTTGTCATCGTCTTCATCGATGATATTCTTATTTATTCGAAGAGTCAAGCCGACCATGAGAAGCACCTCCATTGCATTCTGAAACTGCTTCTTCGAGAGAAGCTCTACGCCAAATTCTCTAAGTGTGAATTTTGGCTTCGTGAAGTCCAATTTCTTGGACATGTGGTTAGTGAACGCGGAATCCAGGTAGATCCCGCTAAGGTTGAAGCTGTCATGAATTGGCAAGAGCCGAAGACGCCCACAGAGATTCGCAGCTTCTTGGGATTGGCAGGATATTACAGGAGTTTTATTGAAAATTTTTCAAGGATTGCTGCACCCCTAACTTCTTTGAATAGGAAGAATATTAAGTTCGACTGGGGACCGAAGCAACAAGAATCTTTTGATATCCTTAAGCAGAAGCTAAGCAATGCACCAGTGCTGACATTGCCTGAAGGGATTGAAGAATTTGTGGTATACTGTGATGCATCACACACCGGTATGGGGTGTGTGCTTATGCAGAAAGGCAAGGTTATTGCCTATGCTTCTCGACAGTTAAAGGTGCATGAGAAGAACTACACCACCCATGACTTGGAGTTGGGTGCCGTTGTGTTTGCATTAAAACTTCGGAGGCATTATTTGTATAGAACTAAGTGTGTGATCTATTCTGATCATAAGAGCCTTCAACATCTGTTCAATCAGAAGGACTTGAACATGAGGCAGCGACGCTGGATGGAAACTTTGAATGATTATGATTGTGAGATAAGATACCATCCTGGAAAGGCGAATGTAGTCGCCGATGCCTTAAGTCGAAAGGAAAGAGTGAAGCCTATAAGAATCAATGCCAAGAGCATAGAGATAAAGAATAGTTTGAATGAAAGGTTGTTAGCTGCACAGAAGGAAGCTGTATTGGAAGCTAACTATCCTAATGAAAAGTTAGGAGTAACTGAAGAACAGTTATCCTATGGCAAGGAGGAAATTCTGAGGTTAAATGGACGAATATGGGTTCCAGTTTATGGAGGGCTTCGGGATGTTATCCTCCAGGAAGCCCACAGTTCTAAATATTCCGTTCACCCTGGAGCTGACATGATGTACCAGGATCTGAAAGCAAATTTCTGGTGGATAGGCTTGAAGAAGTCTATAGCTGCCTATGTAGCTAAATGTTTGACGTGTGCGCAAGTCAAAGCTGAACATCAGAAGCCGTCAGGTTTGCTACAACAGCCCGAACTTCCCACGTGGAAGTGGGAAATAGTGACAATGGATTTCATCACCAAGTTTCCAAAGACTAAGAAAGGAAATGATACTATATGGGTGATAGTGGATAGACTGACTAAGTCAGCACATTTCCTACCCATTAAGGAGACCTATAGCTGTGACATGCTAGCCCAATTGTACGTAGATAAGATTGTATCTCTGCATAGCGTACCAGTGTCTATTATCTCTGACAGAGATACCAGATAGACGTCACATTTTTGGAAAAGTTTCCAACAATCTTTGGGCACGCGCTTAAATTTTAGTACGGCTTACCATCCGCAGACGGACGGGCAAAGTGAGCGTACAATCCAAACATTGGAAGACATGCTTCGTGCATGTGTGATTGACTTAGGTGGTAGTTGGGATAACCACCTGCCATTAGTCGAGTTCTTCTATAACAATAGCTATCATACCAGCATTAAGGTTGCGCCTTTCGAGGCCTTGTACGGTAGAAAGTGCAGAACGCCCGTTTGTTGGGCGGAAGTTGGAGATGTCCAACTGACAGGACCTGAAATAGTCCTGGAGATGACGGATAAGATTGTGCAAATACGCGATCGTCTCAAAGCTGCCAGGGATAGGCAGAAAAGCTATGCGGACTTAAGGCGTAAACCTCTAAAGTTTGAGGTTGGTGATAAAGTTCTACTTAAAGTATCACCCTGGAAAGGGGTAATGCGTTTTGGCAAGAAAGGAAAGTTAAGCCCCAGATACATAGGACCATTCGAGATCATCGAATGTGTCGGATCAGTGGCTTATAAGTTAAATTTGCCTGAAGAGCTCAGTGATATTCATAATGTATTCCACATCTGCAACCTGAAGAAGTGTCTAGCTGATGAATCACTAGTCATACCACATACAGATGTACACATTGACGAGAGCTTAAAGTTTGTTGAAAAACCTTTGTCGATTGAGGATCGACGGGTTAAGAAGCCTCGAAGGAAGCATGTACCGATCGTGAAAGTAAAGTGGGATGCCCGTAGAGGTCCCGAGTACACGTGGGAGGTAGCGTCCACAATGAAAGAAAAGTACCCTCATTTGTTTCAGTAAATATCGAGGTCGAGATTTCTTTTAAGGGGGTGAGGATGTAACACCTTGAAAAATTTCATGTCCAATAATGTGTTGACACGTGTCATAAGCTTTGAACGTGTGAAAGAATACTCTAGAGGGACTAAAGTTGACAAACAAGGAAAGTATGTGAATATAAGGCTTCAAAATGTCAACAATGGTTAATTATACTTTACAATTAACCCTACATGATGTTTATACCCTTAAACGAATGAATCATGGATCATACGAAGCTAATTGTGAAAGAAAGTGATAGATTACAAACTACAGGGGTTAAATGTGTCAACTGTTTAAAGTATACCTCTGAGTGACCTTTTAGCAAACCCGAAGCTTTATAACGATTAATTATGCTCACTAGAATGCATGATAAAAATTTCACCAAGTTTCGTTATCATATGAGAAAGTTATGATAAAATTCGTATACGAGGGGTTAAAAGCGTCAACGTTGAAATTTATGACTTTTCGAGTAATCAAAAGATAACCAAGGACTTAACAAAGTTGGTATAAGTCTTGAAGTCCTTAGAAATCAATTTAGAAGGCTCAAAGTGCAAAACAAGAAGTAAAAACAACTTTTAGGAGGACCGGGGGCCAAAAATGCAATTATTGGAAACTTGTTAACCTGACACCAGGCCTCACACGGGGCGCGTAAGGCTTGCCCAAGGCCTTACGTGGGCCGCCTCAGCCTCCCAAATACAGAAAACATGGACAGGTGTCTGTCCAGCCCGTTTAACCGACTCTTATGGCTTGTTTTCAATACCATGGGCTGCTCAAGCTTGTTTTTAGGCTTAGGGGGACACTTGTATGCATCTTGGACAAATCCTAGACTTGTTTGTCATAATCTAGTGAGATTAAACTCACTATATGAAGGTCCTAGTTTGCAACATTCATGCACTCATTCCATACTTCACTTCTGAAGATCTCTGGAGCACAAGGCCACCCCCTAAGCATCATTAGTCGTGCATTAGACCTTGGTAAGCTTCCTTAACCTTCCTTAATCGTGTTTTACTTAGTTAACTAGCTTAAAGTCAAACCGTCGTAATTAAGGTTTGACTTAACGATTAATCACTAATGGTCCAGTGATTAGTCAACCTAAAGGTAGTTATAAGTTGGTAATTATGTGGGCAATAAACCCTTAAAAAGGGCACCCTCTGATTCCCGTCCTAACTAAGATATTTGTCGGGTCAAAGTTGTTTATAAAAAGTCAACATAATCTTAATTGTCAAATTAACGCATAATTAGCAATGTAGAAGACGTGTAACCTATTTTATCACTCATATAACTTGGTAATTAGTATAAGAACTGGTCTAAGCTTGTTCGATCCGACAATTTTCTGTTTAGGCTCGGTTCGGAACCGAAAGTCGCAAAACTTTGACTTTTGCTTTGACTTCAGTTCTGACCCAATTTAGATGGGTTTAGAAATGCCTTAGAGCTTCCTTAGGACCAGGATACATGATGGTATAACCCTCTGTGATTGGCTCGTTGATTGTCTGATTCATTTACACGTTTCCGTTGATTGCTTAATGTTGACCAATATGCCCATTTGATCTTAAAACGAGAATTTTGGAAATGTGAGAGGACAATAATCTTTGTTAATGATTTATAAACATGTCCCTAAATTTTCACGTCAGTTGGAGGTCTAGATTAGGAGTTATGCTCAATAACGTAATTAGAAAGCTTTTTATTAATTAAACGACATAATTAGCGTAAAGCCTATCTAAACCCAATTTTTGACACCAAACCTTTTACCCACTGATGTAATATAATATTTTGGGATTTTTGAAGATTTTTAATTATTTTTAAACTGATCATAACATAGGGTTATCGCCTTGATTCGGTTATTACCAATTATACCCTTTTCGTTCATAAAATGAGTTTTACACGACATTTTGATACCAAATCTTTTGCTACTGATTTTATATGATAAATGAAGTATCTTGAACTTTATAACCTGATCAAAAAACTCAGATTTCCTGTTATAACCCGGAAATCGCTTAAAACGGCTTTTTACGCGTATTACACACATAGTATGGGTTTAAAACCATTTTGTCATATAAGACTTATCACCAACTAATATAACCTATTAAATTAAGTTTTTTTACTGATTATTTCAGACCCAAGTCTCAGAATTTTAATTAATCCCTTTTATAATCTTTTAAATGATCAAAATACCCCTACGGGGCTTAAATTGAGATTAAACTCGTTTTGGGCATAATGGAAGATATCCTACTGATATCACAACATATTTAAAGCATATTAACTTAGGAAACCTGTTCGTGACCCATTCGGTTACCCGTTATGCGTTATTCGCGTTCGGTTCGGTTTATGTAACTAGTTTGCATAAATTAGCCGAAACGGGTCAAACCTTATCATTTTTATCTCAAAATCCAGAATGTGTTTAGGTTACCCATATTATACAAGCCTTCAAACTTGTCGGGTCTAAATCACATTCTATTCCGGTCTTCGCTTAATCATGCGTTCGAACCGTACTTTTCCTTTAAAACTAACCGGTCTAAGTTTAGGCTTAATTAAAGACCCGTTAGGATTCTAATAGGTTATTATAAACCATCGTTCTAGAATAGGAGACCCGGTAAAAGCTACGTGCACTTGCTTGTTGTGATTATTACTTGCAAAGGTAAATACTTTTAACTTATTTTCCTATACGGGCTTGGTGTACGGTATATAAAATACCGCTTGGTCGGGCATTGAATCTTTAATCGTATGATGGTTAATTCATTGAAATGACCCGTTTAAATTGTTGTGTTTGCTTAAAACCTTTGGGGGGTTAATGACCATGTCCCGGATATCCTTGGCATCATTTTACGAAATGGCCACGACCTAAGTACACGGGTGTAGGCGTACACCTGTTAATGCATACATAAATAATAAGGTATAACCGCCGGTTTCAGGAATAACCCGCCGCGGGACTATATCATGTGGTGTGTCTATTAATCTTTAAACCGGTGTCAATCCGGGCTACCGAACGTATAACGAACATGTAATTCTTTTACAAGTTTATGCATAAATAATTATCCCAAGTTATAAAAGATATTTTGTGCCATGTGCATTCAAATCAATTTTTAATCCTTTTTAAAATGAGTCAGTTGATTGTATTTACCAGTGTAAACTGACGTATATTCCCAAAAAGGTTAAGTGCAGGTACTACTCGAAATAGGTTGGCTTTCTCCTTAGCATCAATAAGAGTCTCGCAAGCTTGGATGCATTTCAGTCTGTTGAACAAAGTTTCTTTTTATTTGATCCGCCTGTGGATCTGTTTCAACTGTTTTGTGACACTTAATATTATAATTCATTCAGTTGAAAATAAGTCTATCTTTTGCTTCCGCTGTGCATTTAAATATTGTGTTGTTTGACTATGATGATATCAACTACGTTACGATACTCCCCACCGGGCCCACCGGTAATACGTGGAAATATCGGGGTGTGACAAACAGGTATGAAGGGGGAGGGGTTTTCTAGTATAACGCCAAATGAAAAGAAAGAAAATTGAAAATTAATGATTAAAAGGGCATTAAGGACGTTAATCATTAGACATTTTTAAGAGCTGTTACCCCTTACGAAGCATTAACTATTACGGATGGTCTAAGGCTAAAGGGTGTGTGTGACAACTCGTATTTCCAAGATCGCTCTATGTATTAGCCCCTTTGATAATTGTTGTGTACATGTGAGTGAACGAATTATTTGAATAAATTGTTTGGTTATATTTGAATATTAGTGAACTTGCGAGATTGTATGTGTTAGATTATATGTTTAGTCGCGCATAGTCCCGGGTCGCACACCTTCATATCACCCGCACAAACCATGTGGGCTTCTTGGAGCCCAAAGCCTTAAAACCCAAACCGAGCCCAAACCCACTTCCCCCTTTGGCACACATATATGCATGGAAGATGTATATCATTCTTTTCTTTTAAAAAACAATTGTAAACCCTAGTTCTCTCTCTAGTGGGCGACGGCAGCAACCCCTCTTCGAAGCATCATCCTCTCGATCAAACTCCTAGCGAACAACCTCACCATCTCTCGGTTAGTGAATTCATTATTGCTTTGATCCTTGGCATCTATCTTTGTTTATGTGCAAGCTATCGAATAGGATTATTGGATGATTAAAACGTTGGTTGTAATCTAAGGTTTTGCTAGGAATTATCTTTGGAATTTATTTAACAAATAATGTTAATTGTTAGGGATTCACTGGTAAGATAACTATGAAATTATGCAACATTTAGGTGTTGATGATAAAAATCGATCCAAATGATAGCAATAATATATGGTTTGATGATTGAGAAATATATATATAAATCATTGAATAACATGCTCATTGAATTGTCTTGAATATTGATATGTGTTGAATGTTCAAACAATAGATCTACTCATACGAATTAATGGATTATGGAAACTATTGGGATTGGTTTGCAAATTAAGATGTGTAACTGTTTCCATAAATATTGGCCAAACGCACAAATCAGGCCAATCGCACACCATCACCAAGCAACACACTTGGACATTAGTCGCACAAGTGATTCTGGATCGCACAAGTGAGTATGGGCCGGGGACAAATGGGACACATGAAGCTGGGCTCGTACAAGTGAGACTTGGTCGCACAAGTTGCGGCTGGTCGCACACTTAGGACCCGGTCGCACAAGTCAAGGCCCACTCGCACAAGTTGTGATGTGTCATGGTTTATGCGTATGTGAAACTGATTGATTATGATAACCATAATAGGCCTTGATTGACTACGTGTGAACAAGTAATTAGTCTTACCGAGCAAACCAAGGTGAGTTCACTACTCTCAATACAAGCATGCGTCCGGTAGGGACAATCAATCAAGCAAACAAACAAACAGATTTTTCATAAACCCATATCCTTATAGGGGATATGAGGGGATATGAGGCGGTTTTCAGTAAACAAACAAACAGACTGATTTTTCACAAACCCATATCCTTATAGGCAGTTTTCAGTAACAAACAGACTTTCACAAACCCATATCCTTATAGGGGATATGAGGCGGTTTTCAGTAAATGTTGATGTTGGATAATACACTCACTTTCTATCATTTAAGTCCCATTATACTACTGAACTAGTTGCTTGTAGGGCAATGGGGTTATTAGTTGATAGCGCTATTAGGTTTGGCACCCTCACGACGTACCTGGATAGGACGGGCGTGAACTAATAACTTTAAAATCATGACCAATGTTTGATAGAGCATTGGAGAAGGGCAAAAAGGAGCCGTCTGCGGTATCGAGTTATTATCAACATAACGTAAATCAATACTTGGTAACAAACGGTTAAACAAACTGTGAACTCGCCAGCCTTTTTGCTACTTTTCCGCATGCTTGCAGGCCCTTAGGTACTCTAGCATGGAACTTGTTGTCTGGGAAGCTGGAGTGGTCATGGGTCGTGGCAACTGGAATGCTCCTTTGAAGTTATATTGTTTTAAACGTTATCGTTAAACTTATTGAATAAACTATTATGCTTCCGCTGAACAAGTTTGGTTTCTAAATAGATGTTTGAATTATACTATTTTTGTTTAATGAAAAGTTCTATTTTGCTTATGGTTCAATGTGATTAGTGGCTAGATCCTGGTACGTCACACGCCTCGCGGGGGTTTCCGCTTGTGGTATTTTTGGGGTGTGACAGTTTGGTATAAGAGCCACTGGTTATAGTGAACTAGGTTTTAAAACATTTTCATAAAACCAGACTATAACCGAACATTATTGAAAACGACCATGACACTCAGCTCCAGATTACAAGGTTCGTCCTCTGTTTACTTTAGGTATTACTTACCTAGTATACACACACCCACGACTTCCATGAAACTACGTACTAGACACTATGATGTCATTACATGTGCTGCTTGTTTAAGTAAGGTTTGATAGTGTGACACTACCATTTGACTATTGAGATCCCTAGTTTTGTGAGGTCCTTCGTGTTGTTATTCGAATATGGGGAACCTTTTAGCACGAGTTAAGAGGCACTGAGATAAGCATGCAAACTGCATTATTATTATGGGTGCACACATAATAATAATGTGGGGTGCATGTGAATCCCAGTGAGGCTTAATAAGTGTGAAAGGGGTTCTGACCCACTATCCGCTATAATAATAGAGTTCCTCAAATCCATAGAAGTCTTAGTGATGATTGACTTCTACTCAATTGTGATCCTTATCTTTTCCACTCTTCTTGTATAGAATCATGAACGGACGTGGCGGACGTAACGGTGGACGTAGAGGTGGCTGCGGCGGTGGACGTGACAACATTGTGATGACTCAGGCAGAGTTGACAGACCTGATTAACACGCGTGTGGCTGAGGATTTGGCAGCTCAGCAAGCTGGTATGATACATACCAGACAAAGCATAATCCTTAGTCATTTTGCTCGATTCTCATTCATGCGCACTTTCTTTTTGTTTTAGGTCAACATGCGAACCAAAATCAGAATAATCCACCTGTGTGTACGTTCAAGACATTCATGGATTGCAAGCCTCAAACTTTCAGTGGAACTGAAGGTCATGTGGGACTACTCCGTTGGTTCGAGAAAGCTGAATCTGTCTTTGCCATGTGTAACTGTCCAGCTGGGGACAGGGTGAAATTTGCTTCAGGCACCCTGGAGGATGGTGCCTTGACTTGGTGGAATGCTCAGGTGCAGATGCTGGGCATTGAGATGGCAAACACGACAACTTGGGATGATTTCAAGGAGTTGATACGAGAAGAGTACTACCCTCGCGATGAAATTCAAAAGCTGGAAAACGAGTACTATAACTTGAAGATGGTGGGATCTGAGATCGAGGCATATACGAAATAGTCTCACGAGCTGGCAAACATGTGTCCTAACCTATCCCGACCGCCTCACCGCAGAATCAAACTCTACATCAAAGGATTAGCACCACAAGTTAAGGGTTTGGTTACTGCAGCGAATCTTGACAACTTACCAAGGATCATCAGATTGGCTCATAAGATCACTGATCAGGAGGTGGAGCATGGCTCGCTGCTACCACGTGTTACTGCCACTACTACTGCTACTACTACTACCCCCACCACTAACAATAAGCGTAAATGGAATGATGCAGATAAGGCGACCAATTCGAATCAATCACAAAAGAAACCTGGCAACAACAACAGTCGCAGTTTCAGTCAGTCATCTTCGGTCAACCAGAATTAGAACAACAGTCAAACTTCGGGCTCTTATGTAGGGAAACAGCCGAAGTGCAACAAGTGCGGTTTCCACCACTATGGTTCGTGTAACCGAACATGTCAAAGGTTTGACAAGGTGGGTCACATGGCGAAAGATTGTAGAGCTCCGTATCCAAAGCAGCAGCAACAACAGCCCCAACAACAGCAACAGAGGCAACAACCACAGCAGAATCGGGGTAACCAAAGGGGATGTTATCAATGTGGTAACGAAGGGGGACGTCCCCCCATACCGTCTAGCCTTAGTGTAATGGTTTAGAATGATGGATTAAAGATGGCTGATATGGCACTGACGTGGAGGATCATGGTGGTCATGAGAGTCATGATCACACCCTGTAGCCTAAGACCATGCGTAGTGGTAAGGGTGAATAATGCTCACACCCTTGAGCGTTTTCCGCCATGTGACAGTCCAGTTAGCAAGGGGCATTATTGGGTGTTTTTCTAAAATGGGTGTAGTGAGGATGTGAGTATTATGTTAAAAAGGGGTGTAAAAAATTAAATAAAAAAAACTAACAAAAAAAAGGGGATTGGCAAAGAAAAAGAGGGACGCATGTGATTGGCCAACACTTTTCCATTTTGGCGTGATTTAAAACACGTTGGGGACATTTTTTCGAAAATGACGCCCAAAAACGCCCAAGGGGGTGGGCTACTGGTGTGTTGGGGGGTGTTTGGGGGCTTCTTTTTAAAAAATACCGCCCACTACGCATGGTCTAAGTATGTTGATTAAAGTGTTATAGTTATTTAATATTTGAATCTTAAAAAGTTATGTTTTCGATAGGGTAATCCTTGGTCTTTGGTTGTTATTTAGTATATAGTGGTTGGTGCCAACGTTGTTCAAAGAAATATTTATTTGTGGATTGGAACGAACATCAGGCCCGGCTCATAGGGTGTGCAAGGTGTGTCACCAAACAGGGCCCAAAAAGTTTTGGGGCTCAATAGGAAAAGAATCTTTATGTTTGTATTTAAAATATATGGTTTCAAACTTAAATAATTATGTTGCTGTAGCTCAATGGTTTCGCGCGCGAGTGTTTATGAAGCGATCCCTGGTTCGAGACCTTTTCACAACGTTTCCACTCCTAGTTTTTTTTCATATATTTTTGAGCCCTGAGCCCCATTCATATTTTTGTTCATTTGTTTTATTTGATGGTTTTTCGTGCACACGTATGTGAATTTGTTAACAAAAATTGAACTGCATTATTATAATTATTAGTACACATATTGTTTTATTTATATTAAATGTTTCTTTAAATTAATTTTTTGTTTATATTAAATTGTTTGTTTACGTTAATTCTTAACATTTGCTGTTGAGGTTAATACGTTATTACTTGAAAACACATGGGTACAGGGCCCTTGACTTCACATTTAAAATGTTTCTTTAAGTTAATTTTTTGTTTATATTAAATTGTTTGTTTATCTTAATTCTTAATATTTGATGTTGAGTTAATACGTTATTACTTGAAAACACATGGGCTCATTTTTCCTATTCGTACATGGCCCTTGACTTCACATTGTTTCGAACCAAAAACGTTAAAGCCCAATTGTTTCGAAGGCCAAATGTTTTTGCCAATCAAATTCAGAAGCTCAACTGTTTTAGTGTGTAACGAATTAATGACTTGGCCTAAATCAATAAACAAACATAATGAATTGGGCCCAAATTTTTTTATCTAGCACAGGGCCAAAATTCTTTTTGTGATTTTCGGATACGGCCCTGACGAACATGGATATTTCCAATGGGGATTTTACACTCAAAATTTCCATCATAAGTTCTCGTATAAAACACGTTTAGTAAAAACAAAAACGAAAACCTATAATACAACAAGATGGATTGGCCCTACTAGTGTACCGACATTTCATAGACATTGATATATAAGGTTAAAATGTCAACATTTGGTAAAATAAAAATCAAGTATATTTTTTTAGATGTGCAATTTTTATTATTATAAAAGATTCCAAACATCATGCTTGAGGCCATTTGTCATGATTTAAGGACTTTTTCATAATTCGAATCTTGATTTTTTTAGACTGAATTTGAATTATAGATAGAAAAACCGACTTAAATAAATAAAAGTATATATAAAAATAAACAACTAATATATTTGTATACGATATTTGAATTTAGATACACTTTAGAGTTACCGATTTAAAAATCATAAATTCTAATTTGTTTGGAAATTCAATTCAAATACTAGCCCGATTGAAATTCAAAGAACAAAATAAAATAAATAGAATTTAATTTAATTTCATTTCATATTTCAGTTTTTCTACTCCAATTTTTTTACATTGAAATAGATGGTAATGGTAACAAGTTGCGCCGCTACTTCAGTTCAAACAATCAAAATGTGTTTTTGGAGAATGATGTTGAAATAATCCCACGTCCGTTTTTTTTTTTTTTGAACGGTGAGAATCTTTAACTTATTGTGAGAGAGATCTCACACCCTCCTAAACAGAGGGCCCTAAAACTACTCTGGCAAGACTATGTTGTCTTAATCGGGTCCACGTTAGCGTCAGAGTTTGGCTAACGGCGTTCCCCGGGAAACCATGCCACCCACTGCCTATGGCAGGGGCTTGCAACGCCACAAGAGAGAATCTCTTTGACGTAACACACGGTGGACTAAAACCCGGGGTGGCTCGGGCTCGAACTCTTGACCTAGGGTCTGGGAGAACTACCCTTTATTGCCTATATCCATCAAATATGGCACTAGTGAAGATTAAACTTAGGTCTCTAAAGAGAACACACGTCTTTCTAACCATAAACCACAAGTGATGGATACAATAATCACACATCCATACTGATGAAACAATGGTTAACCTGGTAGGGTTAACTATTGGTCTCGTCAAGTAGGGTTAATCCCTTCTTTCCGAGGATCCTTGGCTGGATCGTCCGCTGGTTGGTTTCCTGCACAAGGAAACAAGCCGTGACTCGTAACAAGGAGGATGGGGTGGGGGGTGCTCCTTGTTACCACTATCCGGCGTGAGAATCAGTAGTTTGCTTGGGAAACAAAGTGTGATGGTAGTAGTAGTGAGAGAGTTGAGAAGTGATACCTCAAACATGGTTTGGGGTGGGTATTTATAGCCGAGGAGTGAAGGAGGGTAGTTGAGTAGCTAGTCTGACATCGCACAGTCTTTTGCAGGTGTGCCAGACCTGTTGGTTACTGTGGTGATGCCACGTCCTGCTGTGGTGTCAGACTGTTGCATACACGTGGGCTAGTAGGCGACTGTTCTTAGTGCCACTTGCACTGAGTGTCAGACCCACTTGCCTTGTAGGCAGAATGCGGTGCCAGGCCGCATCGCTGCTTGCGGTCACTGATGTTGTTCCCGCGTTCTTTGTTCTATCCAAGATGTATGCGGGATGCGGTGCCATGCCGCATCGCCGCTTAGTGACTGTTACTATTGTCCAGATCCCTTGTCGTGACGAAAATGTTCATAGGATGCGGTGTCAGGCCGCATCGCTATGCGTAACATTTGTTTCCGTCCTTAAGGTACGTCTTCTCATCAATGGACAGATTGGACCGCTGTGTTCGTGCGTGCCCGCACGAACACAGGTAAGTTATTGCTGGTGGGGGTTTTTGATAAGGGTAATGGTCATTCGCGGTCATGCTGACGTGAGATCTGGGACCATACCCCTTTAAGTCCCCCCCAGTCTAGTGTTTCTTCCTTATGCAAGTTGCATGTGGGAGGAATACTGGACTATGGTGTCTGGAAGGTAGAATATGGGCCGTTCGGGTGGCTCCTTTTGGTTGGTAGGCCTTTCGAGTGGATTGTTTCTTCCGTTGAGGAGGATGTCCGGTGAGCAAGTTCCGTCTGATGCGGAATTCTCGGCCAAGGACTTGACTCCTGGTCTACCTTTTCCTGGTGTCATCAGCCACCTGCTGGTGTTTCGAACCAACCTTTGAAACGGTGACTGAAGGTATTAGCAGGGTTCGAACCAACCTTTGAGATCGTGACGGAAGATGTCATCTTCGCCACGCTAGTTGTAACCTCTGCGCCAGCTAATGCAAAGTTGTGAGTACTTTGCTCAAGCTCTATGTTCAGCAACTGGACATGCAACGATGATCCCTGTTTTGTGGGGCGTTCGTGTTCTCCAGTTTAGCTCTCTAGTAACCGCACGTTCTTTGCGGTTACCTCGTTGCTACACCCTGTTGGCCATGTTTGTTTGAGCCACGTGGGGTAGTTGCGCCATTGTTGGCCGTGTTTGGTCGAACAATGTGAATCTGGACTATGGGCAGATAAACATGGTCATAGGTAGGGTTATTGTAACAACTCTCACTAAAACTATTATTTATTATTATATTTAGTTCAATAGGAAACCCTAATTAAGACACCCAAGTGATTCTGCACAAACCCTAAAATTTTCAGAATTATCAGAAACAGGATCAGGGCCCCTAAAACTCAGGGGGGGTAAAACCCTAGTTACGATTATCTAAATAACTTGTTGTCAGTATCGAATTTTAAGATTTCGTCAAGTCAGCTAGGCTAGTCAAGGACGTGGCTACCCTATGAAAATATGTGACCCCTCACGCCACGCGACGCCAGAGGGGTACCCCTCGCGTCACGCGAGGGGGTCAAAAGTTTGTGTATAAATAGTGGACTTTGGGACTGGAATTTGGGCACTTGAACGACGTTAAAACTCAAAATATACGCTGAGATATCATAGAATTACTATAAAAACACACACGAATCCCGAAGCGCTGCCGCAAAACAGGGTAATAACTCGATCGCTGCTACGATTCAATGTCCGATCGATTAAACTATCCAATGGATGTTTAAGTGCTGCCCACATTAGGGTTATGCTTTGTCATTCGTCGTTAATTCGATGGATGTTTAAGTATCGCACTTTGTCATTCGTTGTGAGGGTTGATCTCGTGAGTTATCGTAAATGCTGTATTGATTACTAACCCAGTTTTGTGTGCATTGTTATTTAAATTAGGTTAACAAGGCTAATCAGTAGACTAGACTCTGTCCGTGTTAAAACTGCAATGTGAGTCATTCTCTTTTTATCAAAATGCTTTATAAATTCTTAAATATTTTCAGAGTAATAATTACAGTGATTAAGTATATGTAGTCACCAAATTACAGCCAGTATGTGGGGTTTTGTATACATTACTTTATAATCGTCACCATTGGGGCAGCCAATGGGGGATATGACCATAGTCACAGATCCGGTCGAGTGACAAATATTGTGGGTAGTTGGTTGATATCTGAAACATTGTAATCTCTCTTAATACTGTAAATTATAACAAATGTGTCGTTTTAATAAATAGAATGATTCACCAGTATTTCCCGCTGACAAAACCTTTTTCAAACATGTTTCAGGTGATCTGTTGTGATTCCGGAAAAGTGTTGTGGAGCACTGCAAGCTTAAGAAAGTGGCTCATTATAAAATAAAGAAATATGTTTTGTAAAATAAAGATTTCTCCGTGAAATCATATGATTGTAAATTACCGGGGTTTTATCCCGAGTTGTGAAATAAAATAATCGGGAAAATTTTAGCTTTAAAAAGATCCTGATGATAAACTTCCGCTATTAAACTCAATTAATTAAATACCACGGGATTTCTGTTCTGCGGCTCCTGAAACGGGTCAAACCGGGTCGGGGGCCGTGACAGAAAAAGGTGGTATCAGAGCCACTGAGTTAAGCTAATTAAGTATTTAGAAATACTTAATTTTTCCTGATTATTATGTGATTATGTGTTTTATTAACTGACTATTTGTTAGTTACAGTATGGGTAAGCAAAAGCTTTCAAACATCTATCTTAAATTAGATAGGTCATCAAATGAGAAGGGAAGTTCATCCCAAACTCCTGAAGAAGGAATATTTGTTCGAAAAGCCCAATACGAGGAACCACTTTCTCCTGATAAAAGAAGTTTGATTATTAGAAAAAGTCAGGAGAAATTAAAGAAATCCCGAGAAAAGAAAGTTAAAAAGGAAACCCAGGAATTAATCCGTAAATCACCATGGGAAGACAAGTTAGATGAAAAATGGGCGGATCTTTATATGCTAGCCACTGTAGCAGTAAATGCTAATCTTTAGAATACCATGACTTCGTATTAGCAACTTACAAGCCAGAAATATGAACTAGTAAATAAATAAATAAAATTACAATAAAACTTAGTATGTTAAATTGTCAATTTTCCTTGTATTAAATTAGTCACAGAATATGCAATAATATTTGAGGTTTATCTGTAAAATTTGTTATAAAATTTTAAATTTATTATTTTTACGTATATGTTAAACAACATGAATGAGTTATCTGGAGCCCTAGAGAATCTCAACCTCTACCCTGTAAACATAGAAGTTTCTAAAGAGTTTACTGGGTACTTTCTTGATGTGGAACAACCTATAGAATTCAACGCTCCACCTCTGGAAAAGCCAAAACCTAAGAAAAGAAAAAGATTCGTATGGGGGAGGCGTGTACATAAGAGAAAGCCAGCTAAGAGACTTCCTAAAATAAACAATCCCTTAGAAAAAGGAAAAAGAATTGAAACCGGGGAAAGTTCTAGACCGCAGGAATTGGAGATTGAAGTAGGGGAAGATTCTAGACAGATGGGAATACAGTTTGAGGAATATTCTAAGGAAATAGAAATGGAGGTTGGAAAAGGTTCTAGACAAACTCAGATGGAAATTGGAGAAAGCTCTAAACAAACCCAGGAAAAGACATTTCAGGAGGAACTAGATTTTATATTGACAAGCTGTGATACTATTAAGCCTGTCAATGAAAATGTTTTTAATCATCCTATTGAAACCCAAATTCCAATGAACTTGGAACCAGCAATTCCAGAACCAGTAATCCACACCCAACCTCTAGGAATGGATGAGTGGTAGACTAATGATTGGCAATTCCAAAACCTTATCAATAGTCCCTATACGTTTTTCCCTCAGTTCGATCCAGAACCTTTACCCAATCCACCGATGAGTAACGAAAATATGGCTGAACTTCGCCATTTTGGTGAAGAGCTGATGGATGCTGGGAATAGGATCCGAGAGATAGGAGGACAAATCTCATGGAAATATGATGAGAGGGAACATCGTTATTAAAAATGCAAGTTGACGAGGGAAAAATGGGTTATGAGTCTGTGTTTGTAGAATAACAGTAATATTAATGAAAGTCAGTATGTGTAAAATAAATAATAAAACGGTTGTATATGGAAGCATAATATAATCTATAAAATAAATGAAATTTTAGAAAAAATTTACAATTTTGTTTGTATATTTTTTACGTGACTATATGCAATTAATTGTGACATTTGATTGTTTCTTATTTTATACTAATTATTTATCTATAAATTAATTATCAGATGGCAAATATTGGTAATGAACCAGTAAATGAAGTAAATCAATCCGAGCAAATTCAGGAAGAGCAATTGTTAAATAGGCAAGATATCGAGGATATCGTTGCACAAGGAATAGCCAATGCTATTCCAGCAATCGTTGCTGCTGTTCAAAAACCTGTTAAACCTCAATCAATCATTCCTAGTAAACGTACACAAGGCGACAACTTTAGTAATAGTATAAACGGAGGCGGTAATCATGTTAATAACAATAATGATCTGCAAGCCCCAATTTTCAAGAAAATGAAAGTTGCAACGCCTGGTTGCACTTACAAAGAATTCCTTGCCTGTAAACCAGTTGAGTTTGCAGGTAACGAAGGGGCTATTGCAGCACTGCGTTGGTTAGAGAAAACTGAGGCAGTGATCACTATAAGTAAATGTGCTGAGGAAGATCAAGTTATGTATGTGTCAAATCTTTTTAAAGAAGGGGCGCTAGAATGGTGGAACACAGTGTTACAAGCTAAAAGAAGGATTGAGGCATATGCCATGAAATGGGAAGAATTTAAGAATCTTGTCGAAAGAAAATTCTGTCCCGAGTATGAAAAAGATCAAATGGCAAATAAGTTCCTAAACCATCGTATGACGGGTGTAGATTGTCGTGGTTATACTTCGACATTCTTTGAATATGCTAGAGTGGTACCATCCCTGGCTTCGCCAGAACCGGTACTCATTTCTCACTATATTTGGGGATTAATTAGTGAAATCCGTCATATCGTTAAAGCTGCGAGACCTCGCACTATTGACGATGCAGTCGAATTAGCTAATACCCTCACTGACGAACTGGTACACACAAGAGATGAAAACAAGAAAAATGAACTGGCTCAGAAAATTACCCAAGGATTTCGTGTGGGTAATAGTAGTAACTTCAAGAAAAGAGGAACAGGGCAATCCTCAACTCCTCAGTTCTACAGGAATTGCAAAAAGAAACATTATGGAAGATGTAATGTAACCTGCAACTTTTGCAAAACTATAGGACATCATGAAGAAAACTGCATAAAGAAAACCATAACCTGCTTCAACTGTGGAGAAAAAGGGCATTTCAAAACAGAATGTCCTAAATTGGCCAAACCAGCAGACAACAAAACCAAGGCGACTGACGGAGCTACTAAGAAGAATGTCAGAGCATTCCAGTTAACCACTCAAGAAGCAGAACTCATTCCAGATGTGATAGCTGGTACGTTCCTAGTTCACAACGTATACGCAAAAGTATTATTTGACTCTGGTGCAAACCAAAGTTTTATAAATACTTTATTCTGCCAAGCTCTAAACTTACCTTTAACCCAACTTAGGCAGATTTTTACAGCTGAAACGGCAGATGGGAATTCAGTTAAAATAGATCAGGTTTTGCAAAAAGTAGAAATAGAACTTTCAGGTCATAAATTTTCTGCAAATCTGTTACCTATGAAATTAGCTGAATTCGATGTTGTGTTAGGAATGGATTGGTTAATAGCCAACCATGCTCAAATCATTTGTGATAAAAATTCTATAGAAATTCAGGCACCTACTGGAGAAGTAATCATGATTACAGGAGATAAACCGCGTAAATCCATGAAGTTCATATCAGTAATGAAAGTTGCTAGCTATGAACGAAAGCAAGGAATAGTATATATGATTTAAGTAATCATTAATACTAAGAATAAAGAACTTAAGGAAATTCCTGTAGTCTCAGAATATTCAGATATATTCCCAGAAGAATTACCAGGATTACCACCTGATAGGGAAGTAGAATTTAGGATTCATCTAATTCCTAGAACTACACCGATAGCTAAGGCACCTTATCGGTTAGCTCCTACCGAAATGTTAGAATTGAAAAAGCAATTAGATGAATTACTAAGCAAAGGATTCATACAACCTAGCTCATCCCCTTGGGGAGCGCCAGTGTTGTTCGTAAAGAAGAAGGATGGTTCGAAGAGAATGCATATTGATTATAGAGAATTGAATAAGGTTACAATTAAGAATCGATACCCATTACCTAGGATTGATGATCTATTTGATCAACTCCAATGAGCTAGATATTTTTCTAAGATTGACTTACGTTCCGGATATCATCAATTGAAAGTACAAGAGGAAGACATACCTAAAACTGCTTTCAGGACTAGGTATGGTCATTACGAGTTTACGGTAATGCCCTTTGGGTTAACGAATGCTCCTGCCGCATTCATGGACATGATGAATAGAATCTGTAAACCGTATTTGGATAAATTTGTAATTGTTTTTATAGACGATATACTTATTTATTCCAAAAGTCAGACAGAACATTGTGAGCACTTGCATGCACTCTTAACTTTGTTAAGAAAAGAAAAGCTTTATGCCAAATTCTCGAAATGTGAATTTTGGCTAAAGGAAGTGCAATTTTTAGGACACATGGTGAATCACGAAGGTATTCATGTAGATCCTGCTAAGATAGAGGCAATTACCAATTGGAAGGTTCCGCAAACCGCAATGGAAATTAGAAGTTTTATAGGTTTAGCTGGGTATTATAGACGGTTTATTAAGGATTTTTCCAAGATAGCTGTACCATTAACTAAGCTAACCTGTAAAGCTGTTAAGTTTGAATGAGGACCTAAACAAGAAGAAGCCTTTAGAATATTAAAGCAGAAATTAACAAATACTCCAATCCTAGCTTTACCAGAAGGGACTGAAGATTTTGAAGTATATTGTGATGCTTCAAAACTAGGATTAGGATGTGTGCTAATGCAACGCAAGAAGGTAATTGCGTATGCTTCAAGGCAATTGAAAAAGCACGAAGAAAACTATACGACTCATGATTTAGAATTAGGAGCTGTAATTTTTGCCCTTAAGATTTGGAGGCATTATCTGTACGGAAGTAAATTTACTGTCTATACAGATCATAAAAGTTTAAGGTACATATTTGGGCAAAAAGAGTTAAACATGAGACAAAGGAGATGGATGGAAATCTTAAGTGATTACGACTGTGATATTCAGTATCACGAAGGAAAGGCCAATATAGTTGCAGATGCCTTAAGTCGTAAATACCATGAGAAACAACGAAGGGTCCGTGCTCTTAGATTAAATCTACAGTTAGATTTAATGAAACAACTGAATCATTTTCAAGAAACAGCAATCAAGGATGATGCTGAAGGAATGAAAGGAAGAATAAAAGAGTTAGAAAAAGGAGCAGATGGAATTTGGAGATTCCACAAAAGAAAAATTTGGGTACCGAAGCAGGGAGAATTAAGAAATAAGATTTTAGAGGAAGCTCATAAATCTAGGTATACCATACACCCTGGAAATAATAAGATGTACCAAGATTTAAGAATAATTTCTGGTGGATAGGCATGAAGAAGGATATAGCTAGATATGTTTCTAAGTGTCTTACTTGTTCACAAGTTAAGGCAGAACATCAGAAACCTTCAGGTCTACTACAACAATTAGAAATGCCAGTATGGAAATGGGAACTCATAACAATGGATTTTGTTACTAAGTTGCCCAAAACCAGAAAAGGTAATGATGCGATTTGGGTAATTGTAGATCGATTAACCAAATCAGCTCATTTTCTACCCATGAAGGAAACCTTTAGTATGGAAAGGTTAGCCAAATTATATGTAGACGAAGTGGTATCTTTACATGTAGTTCCACTCTCCATCGTATCAGATAGGGATAGTCGGTTCACTTCTCATTTTTGGACAAGTTTCCAGAAAGCAATGGGAACTCGACTAAACTTAAGCACTGCATATCATCCCCAAACTGACGGGCAAAGTGAAAGGACAATCCAAACTCTAGAAGACATGCTTCGAGCATGTGTAATAGATTTTGGTGGAAACTAGGATGATCACTTACCATTAATTGAATTCTCCTATAATAATAGTTATCATTCAAGCATCGAAACTGCCCCATTTGAAGCCCTATATGGAAGAAAGTGCAGAACTCCAGTTTGTTGGGCAGAAATAGGAGAAAGTCAATTATCAGGTCCCAAGATTGTGCAAGAGATAACTGATAAGATCACACAAATCAAGGAAAGAGTGAAGACGGCTCGAGATCGTCAAAAGAGTTATGCCGATAATCGATGCAAACCACTGGAATTTCAAGTCGGAGATAAAGTACTTTTGAAAGTTTCTCCTTAGAAAGGAGTAGTTCGATTCGGTAAGAAAGGAAAGCTAAGTCCAAGATACATAGGACCATTTTTGGTGATCCAAAGTATTGGACAAGTTGCTTATCGTTTACAACTACCAGAAGAGTTAGCTGGAGTACATGACGTGTTTCATGTATCCAACCTCAAGAAATGCCTATCAGACGAACCTTTGGTAGTACCTCTCCAAGATATAAAAGTAAATGAGAAATTGAAATTTATTGAAAGGTGAAATTTCTCAAGCACAAACGACTAGTGCTAGTTAAAGTCAAGAGGGATTCAAAGAGAGGAGCTGAATACACTTGGGAGCTGGAATCAGAAATGAAGCGAAAGTATCCTCACCTATTCCAGTAAATCTCGAGGACGAGATTTTTATTAAGGTGGGGAGAATGTAACAACTCTCACTAAAACTATTATTTATTATTATATTTAGTTCAATAGGAAACCCTAATTAAGATACCCAAGTGATTATGCACAAACCCTAAAATTTTCAGAATTATCAGAAACAGGATCAGGGCCCCTAAAACTCAGGGGGGGTAAAACCCTAGTTACGATTATCTAAATAACTTGTTGTCAGTATCGAATTTTAAGATTTCGTCAAGTCAGCTAGGCTAGTCAAGGACGTGGCTACCCTATGAAAATAAGTGACCCCTCGCGCCACGCGACGCCCAGAGGGGTACCTCTCGCGTCACGCGAGGGCGTCATGCGAGGGGGTCAAAAGTTTGTGTATAAATAGTGGACTTTGGGACTGGAATTTGGGCACTTGAACGACGTTAAAACTCAAAATATACGCTGAGATATCATAGAATTACTATAAAAACACACACGAATCCCGAAGCGCTGCCGCAAAACAGGGTAATAACTCGATCGCTGCTACGATTCAATGTCCGATCGATTAAACTATCCAATAGATGTTTAAGTGCTGCCCACATTAGGGTTATGCTTTGTCATTCGTCGTTAATTCGATGGATGTTTAAGTATCGCACTTTGTCATTCGTTGTGAGGGTTGATCTCGTGAGTTATCGTAAATGCTGTATTGATTACTAACCCAGTTTTGTGTGCATTGTTATTTAAATTAGGTTAACAAGGCTAATCAGTAGACTAGACTCTGTCCGTGTTAAAACTGCAATGTGAGTCATTCTCTTTTTATCAAAATGCTTTATAAATTCTTAAATATTTTCAGAGTTATAATTACAGTGATTAAGTATATGTAGTCACCAAATTACAGCCAGTATGTGGGGTTTTGTATACATTACTTTATAATCGTCACCATTGGGGCAGCCAATGGGGGATATGACCATAGTCACAGATCCGGTCGAGTGACAAATACTGTGGGTAGTTGGTTGATATCTGAAACATTGTAACCTCTCTTAATACTGTAAATTATAACGAATGTGTCGTTTTAATAAATAGAATGATTCACCAGTATTTCCCGCTGACAAAACCTTTTTCAAACATGTTTCAGGTGATCTGTTGTGATTCAGGAAAAGTGCTGTGGAGCACTGCAAGCTTAAGAAAGTGGCTCATTATAAAATAAAGAAATATGTTTTGTAAAATAAAGATTTCTCCGTGAAATCATATGATTGTAAATTACTGAGGTTTTATCCCGAGTTGTGAAATAAAATAATCGAGAAAATTTTAGCTTTAAAAAGATCCTGATGATAAACTTCCGCTGTTAAACTCAATTAATTAAATACCTCGGGATTTCTGTTCCGCGGCTCCTGAAATGGGTCAAACCGGGTCGGGGGCCGTGACAGTCGTGCCCATCATTGTTTATTCTATGCGGTCCATAGGTGGGTAACTAGTCATAAGCAGACTTGTTACCACTGTTCTGGATCTACTTTCCTTCACGCTTTGGTGGAAGGTATTGTTCCTTTAAGTAGTGTTGCCGGAGGAGATCACCTTAGATACTTGGGAAATTGGTTGAAACTCTTCCGCATTCGTTTTGTAGCCACTTTCCTTCACGCTTAGTTGGAAAGCAGTTTTCCTTGAAGTAGCTTTTACTCAACCGCGTGTTGGTTTAGTTGTGGCTCTTCCGTAGCTACCGTTCGCATAGTTGCAGTTTGTAGCAGCTATCCATGAGTGGTTGCGCTTTGCAGCAAAGAACTCGCTTCTAGAAGTCTGGTAGCCTGGATGTGGCTCTTGAAGGATCAGGAGTCAGGGTTGCTGATGTGCGGTTGTCCAACATACTTGTCCGTTTCCCTTAGGAGAAGCTGGTTTCGTCCCCTCTGTGGTTGTGAACCGGAAATGAGGGTTTTGAAGCTTGAAGAAGCTTACATGGAGTGCGGTTTACCGCATCATGAGAAGCGGTTTTCGCAGTCCAAAGAACCATGCTGGTTCTGAGTATCTGACACACCTGTGCGGGTTCGTGTGTGTCATCTCCGCATATTCCACGTGTGCTCGTGGGTATGTGCGGTTATTGTTTATACCCCTTTATATAA
Organism: Helianthus tuberosus; assembly: GCA_030545235.1. Classification (NCBI taxonomy): domain Eukaryota; kingdom Viridiplantae; phylum Streptophyta; class Magnoliopsida; order Asterales; family Asteraceae; genus Helianthus; species Helianthus tuberosus. The sequence goes on along the minus strand of CM060397.1, from coordinate 181,400,261 downwards.
TGTAGAGATATATATTTTTGCCTTTTTTGAGGGGTATGTAAAAAACGACATGCGGTATGGGTTATGGTGCGGTAAACCAGAGAAACCGCATGCCGCTTATGTTTGGATAATGTTTGTCGCTTTTGTGCTGCCTACGTGGCTGATGGCACGTGTGGGTTGTTGAAAGTTGGTAGGATTCTGACATGTGATGATCTGAAAGGACGTTTGTACTGCCCGAGGTCATAACTGCACTGTAGCAAGTAGTGTAAAGGGCTTTTCTGTCAGGCGCCTGGGCGGCCACGCGCGCGTGATAACCGTCAGCGGAAACATCGCTGAACACGTGTCACCCTGTAATTCGCCTCTTTTGAACGTGCTGAGTCGCTTTACTGCATCGCATTAATTGCGATGAGTATATAAGGGGAAACCGTTTGTGGTTTCCTCACTTTATTCAAATTTTTCGAATTTTTCCGGTGAAAGAAAGCGAGTTCCCTTCATCTTCTCCGACTGACGTATCTGTAATTCCGGTTGTTTTCTGAGTTTTCTTGCAAACTCAATACTTCTCTTCTTTATATTTCTTGATGGCTGAACCATCTAACCCACACAATGTGGAGGGTGAAAACCCTGAACCTTCTTCTCCGGTGGCTGGGGAAGAAGAAGGCGACAGTGGTAGTGCCCCCGGTGGTGGCCTACCACCTTTGAAGTGGTCCCCGATGCTGTTTAACCGAGTGATGACCAGTATCAAAATGCCCAAGGAGTTTGGGGCTCTTTACCCCAAGGAGGGTGACACCGGTGCTGATGCTTTGGCCGGTTATGTCACTATGTGGGATGAGTCATTCGGTGATGGTAACCTTCGTTTACCACTAACCGTGTTTGTTGCCGAAGTTTTGGAGTTTTACAAACTTCACATCTCCCAAATGAGTCCTTTCGGGATGATTCGTATTAGACACTTTGAGTACACCTTTCGTGCTCTTGGTTTGCCGGTCACCGTTGAGAATTTCCGGCGGTTTTACCAGTTAACTGTAAATACTGGGTTTTTTTTCTTTTAGCCAACGGTATGGGAGCACCAAGCTGATGACCCCACCCAAGGGTATCACGACGTGGAAGAGGAAGTTCTTCTATGTTAAGGCCGTGGCGGTTGTTGCAAGGATGACTTTCCGCAACGTGAACGAGGTGATCCCTGCAGAGGATATTGATCTTCCCGGTCCGGGAACGGTGGAATGGTTCCCAAGGTTAAGGACCATTGAGCATCAGAAGCTGGACAACACGCAGCTGTGGGTGCTGCGGATGATGCTGACCAGGGCTGATAGGCATGCAAAGCCCGTTGTTCGGGAGAAAAGTGCAGGTATGTGTTTAACTCTTTTGCGGTTTCTTTTCTTAGCCATTGTTATTGATTTGTAAAAGTACTTATCAGAGGATGCTGAGCTGTGGAAAATATTTGATCCGTCTTTCGAAGGCAAGCTTGAAATTGTTGAGACTGCGGAGGGTGAAGGTTTTAACTTGACCATTGTTAGGAACTTCCGCGTTCCTGCTCGCGATGCGTTGAACGCACCCCTGCCGCAAGGCGAAGGTATGTTATAAAATCTTCTTACTTTTTTTGCAAAGAAGTTCATGTTCTTTATTTGCTTGTTTTGTGATTTACACGCAGGTACTCTTGGGGACCTGGGTAAGTTTGAGGCGAAGGGTGCTCCGAAGAAGCATGCGGAGAAGGTTCCGCGGGGTCGTGGCAAGAAAAAACCTGAGGCTCCTGCTGTTCCGCCTTTGGTGCCGCAGGTGGCAGGTATCTCTCGTTCTCATTTCCGCAGATATACCGATTACGTGGTAGTATCTGACACCCTTGAGGGTTTGGGTGTTCCAGGTGGTGGTGCGGTTGCAGGTGGGACCTCTGCGGGTTCCAAGCCTGCTGATGAGAAGAAGAGAAAGGCAGATAAGGCTGTTGATGCTGGTGAGAAGAAGAAACCGAAAATTCAGACCCGACGGAAGACTGTTTTGAAGTCTGTTAAACCTGTGGTTTCTTCTGGTAAGTAGTTCATAACTTTTACAAGTATTGTTTTTGTACTTGTAGTTTAAAGTCTTTTTGCTTTGATTACAGAACCGCAAGATGAAGGTTTCTCCATTTTTGATATTCCTCAATCCCCTGCGCGTGACACAGCTGCGGGTGAGGGGGTTAAAGTGGTGCCTGAGCCCTCTGCGCGGGCGGAGGATACTGGGAAGGGGCCTGCGGCTCAGATATATGATACAATGGACTTTGCTGATAATCTGATCTCCCCGCAGGACACTGATGATTTGAACCTGAAGTTTGCTTATACTGAGGGGAAGAAATCGCCTGCTGCTGAGAAGGCTTCTGGTTCCGCTTCAGGGGGTGCGGGTTTTACAGAGACTCCCATTCAGCCTGAAGAGTCTGAATTGGAGTTTTATTACCGCACCTATACTGAAGACCGGGCCATGACCTATCACCGCCCCCCATGGACTGTAATGCAAGGGGATGATATTACTGCTGACCCCTCCGCGTGTAGGGAGATTTTGGGTGGTTTGGGCACCCCTTTTGAAGTCAACTGGGCCCGTGCATTGCCAACCGAGGTCCAGGTTAACCAACTCTCCTCCATGCTTATGGGGAGTTCCATAATGGCGAATGCCATTTTGGAAAACTACAAGGTGCTGGGACGCAAGGAGGAGCAAAATACGCGTTTGCGGGCTGAGGCCGAAGAGTTGGTGAAGGCTGCACGTGAGGGTGCAGAGGAGCTTGAAAGGCAGAAAGCTGCTTTTGAAAAGCGTAAGCAGACTGAGGAGTGGGCTGCAACTGCTCAACTTAAACAGGTTCGTACACCTGCAAAACTGCTTTCTGATGAGCGCAAGAGTTGGAAAGAAAGTCTTTCTAATGAGCGCAAGACACTATCTGATGAGCGCAAGAATTGGAAAGAATCTTGGGCCAAACAGAATGAAATTCTTTTTCATGTTCGTCAGGAGCTTACCAATGCCAAGGCAGCGAACGCTGCGTTGGTTAAAGAGAAAGCCGCAGCTGTTGCGGCTGCCCAAGAGGCCAAGGAAGCAGAAGCTCGCCTTGCCAAGGCTCTTGAAGAGGCCAAGGAGGCGGAGGCTCGCGCTGCAAGGGCTCTTGAAGGGGCAAATGTCGACCGCACCAACTTAACCAAAACTATCCTGGGCCTCCAGGTATAAGCCTCTTCTGTTTTTGGATTTGTACATGTCTTACAAGTATGTTGATTATTTTTGTATACTTGTGTTTCCCTTGTTAAAAGGCTGAAGTGCGGACCCGGGGGGCCGCTATTGAGGAGGTCTCTGCCCATGCTGCTGAAGCTGAAGCGCGGGCAAGAGAGGCTGAAGAGGCTAGAGATAGCCTTGCTTCTTCACTTAATCTGTTCAAGGCTGATCGCGAATGGATGCGTATGCACGGTATCGGGCATGTAAGTATCCGTTTCTTTTGCCATCTTTTTTAGGTTTGCATTTGGTAACCGTAGTATTCTTGTTCCGCAGATTGTTACGTCCATTCTTGACGCACCTGAGAACGTATCAGGTGTCAATGAGATTAGGGAGCGCGCCCGGGATGCTGGTTTTAAAGCTGGCTACAATCGCTGTATTGCTCATATGAATGTTATGGCCCAGGGCCAATATACTGATGAACGATCTGGGTTCCACGGTGTGGATACTGAAGCGCTTCTTGCTGCTGCGGTTGCGGCGTATAATGACACGTCCATTTCTGCTCTTGAGGACCTTAATGAGTGCCTAGAAGCAGAAGACTATGTAGACCATTTGCGGGTGCTGTATGCTGATGAGGAAGATGAGGAAAAGCCTGCTGTTGAGGGCAAGGATGGTGCGGGCTCCAACGGTACAAAGAAAGACTAGGCGGGCCTGCGTGCTTTTTGTTGTTTCCTCAATGTAAATGTCAAAAACCTTATGTAAATCCCTTGTGCACCGCGTAGGTGTAGGAATTTTTTGAATATAAAGTTTGAAATGTTTCAAGTTATACAAGTGTTTTTACTACTTGCATGTGTGAACTTGTATGAGGTAATGTTAATGTGAATTAACACTAGGTCTGTGTTTTGCCTTTTGTATATCTAGATGATATGCAAGTATGAAAACTGTATCCAGCCGGATAGACAGTGTTGCCATTGCTGGCCTATTATAATAGTTGTGTGTGGTTACCACTCTGTGTGGGTATCGCGAATGAAGATTTTGCCAATCTGTTTTTGTGGATACCGCAGAGTGGAACACGCATTTGTAATAGAAATAAATAAACAATATTGCATTGAATCGTCTATTTATTTATTTGCGAATGGCCTGCGGCCCGATAGGTTACATGGTGTTTGTAGAAAACATGGCTTACATATAACAGCGTCGAAGCTGCTGCGCATTCCATGTGCGTGCGATAGTTTCGCCCTCTAATGTTTGCAATTTATACGCACCTTTGCCCAGGACCTCTTGGATGAGGTAGGGTCCTTCCCACTTGGGGGCGAGTTTCCCTGGGCGTTCTGCGTTAGATGCTTCATTGTCATTAAGGACGTAGTCTCCCGGATTGAATGTACAAACGCGGATGCGTGTATTGTAGTACTTTTCGAGTTTGGTTTTATACTTGGCCTCATTGATGGCAGCGTTTTCACGCCTTTCTTCCAGGAGGTCTAAGTCAACCCTGCGCTCCTCATTGTTGTCTATCTTGTTGATAGCCAACATCCTAGGTGAAGGGAGGCCGACTTCTGCGGGGATCATCGCTTCAGTGCCATAGACCAGGCTGAAGGGTGTCTCACCGTTACATGTCTTTGGGCTTGTCCTGTGTGCCCATAAGATACTTGGGAGTTCATCAACCCAGCCTCGACTGGCTGTTCCCAACCATGCTTTGATGCCTTCGACTAAGCTTTTATTGATACTCTCGACCTGGCCATTCCCTTGTGGATGCGCCACTGAGGAGAATATGTGTTCAATATTTAGCTCTTTTAGCCATTTTTGAAAGTCATCGGCAGCGAAGTTGGTACCGTTATCGGTGACAATGCACATTGATAGACCGAACCGGCAGATGATATGTTCCCAGACGAATTTCCTTGTTATCATAGCGGTGGTTGATGCGAGCGGTTTTGCCTCTACCCATTTTGTAAAATAATCAACAGCCACTATGATAAATTTTACTGCACCTTGTGCGTCTGGAAATGGTCCTACCACGTCGATTGCCCATTTTTGAAATGGCCATGCGGTGGTGACGGGGATTAGGTTGTTCTTGGGGCGCAAGGTCTTGGGAGCATGCCGCTGACAATTGAAACACTTGCGCAAGACTTTGACTGCATCCAAGTGCATGCCGGGCCAGTAGTACCCGGCATTCATGATTTTGGCCACCACCATGCGTGGGCCTGCGTGTATGCAACATATTCCTTCGTGTATTTCTCTAATAAGGTACGTGGCATCTTGAGGTTCGACGCATCATAGGAGTGGCCCCAGGTATGATTTACGGTATAAGATACCGTCTCCCATTTGGTAATGACACGCTTTGTATTGTAACTTGCGTGCCTCTTCCTTGCTTTCGGGAGTAACACCTGATTGTAAGTATGCAATGATCGGTGTCATCCAGGATGTTGTACCGTACTGGATGACATTGACTTGGCGCAGGGGTACTGAGGGATTTTGCAGAATCTTGATGCGTACCTCTTTTGCCAGGTGTTGGAAGCTGGTGGATGCAAGTTTTGATAGTGCATCCGCAGGTTTGTTATCACTCCTGTTGATATGGAGGATATTGAAGGGGGTGAACTTTGATTTCAGTTGCAAGGCTTGTTCGAGGTAGAGGATCATGATATCCCCTTTTGCGGCATAGTCGCCGCGTATCTGGCCTGCAACCAATAGTGAATCGACGTGTGCTTCCAAATGTTGGACGTCGAGTTTGACTGCCAGACGCAGCCCTTCCAGTAGAGCCTCATACTCTGCCTTGTTATTCGTGCTTTTGAAATCGAGGCGGATTGCATAGGTAAGCTCTTGGCCATCGGGGCTGACGAGTCGCAGACCTGCACCTGCACCATCTTCGTTGGATGCACCATCTGTATATAGTGCCCAAGTTTCTGCGGAGGATGGTGGCGATGCAGGGTTTTGCTCTTCTTCGCATTCTTGAATGCGATTTGCTGGTACTTCAGCAACGAAATCAGCCAAGACTTGGCCTTTGATTGCGGGGCGCGGCTTATAGTTCAGTGAAAGTGCTCCCAGCTTAATTGCCCATTTTGCTAATCTACCAGAGATGTCGGGTTTTGATAGGATCGGGCCGATACTGTAGTTGGTTAGCACCGTGATGACGTGGTTTGCAAAGTATTGTCGCAACCGTTTTGACGCGTGTACTAGTGCCAATAGCAACTTCTCCATGATGGAGTACCTCGTCTCTGGGTCGTTGAGCATTTTGCTGATGTAGTAGATGGGTGTTTGAACTCCTTCCCGCTCCACTATGAGTACCGCACCTACCGCGTTATCTGCGGCAGATAAGTACAAGATGAGTGGCTCATCCTTGCGTGGTGCGGTTAGAGTTGGGAGTTGAATCAAACACTCTTTCATCTCCCGGAAAGCTTTTTCGGCCTCTGCGGTCCATTGGAATTATTCTTTTTTTAAGCAGCTCCGCAGGGTCTTGATGAAAGGGTAAGACTTAGGTGCGTGATTTGCTAAGAATCTATTTAGTGCGGCTAGCCTGCCGGCTAGTCGTTGCATTTCTTTCATCGTAGAAGGCGATGGCATGCGCTCAATCGCCTGAACTTTCTCCGGGTTCACCTTGAATCCATCTTTGGTTACGATGAATCCAAGGAATTTGCCTTCTTCCATTCCAAACGAGCATTTCCCTGGGTTAAGCTTCATGTTGACGCTTCGCAGAGTTTGGAATGTTCTTTCGATATCGTTGAGCATGGTGTCTTCCTCCATGCTCATGACGACCAGGTCGTCCATATAGATTTCGACACTTTTGCTGATTTGACCGCGAAAAGTGTCGTTCATCAACTTTTGATAGGTTGCGCCTGCGTTGCGCAACCCGAACGGCATTTTTGTGTAGCAGTAGTTCCCGGTAGGAGTGCGAAATGCCGTTTTATCTTCGTCCTCGATTGCCATCTGCACCTGGTGGTAGCCTTTGTAACAATCGAGGAAACACTTCCATCGAAATGGTGCGAGGTTATCGACCTTTTCGTCAATCTCCGGAAGTGCGTAACAATCCTTGGGGCAGGCTTTGTTAAGATCTTTATAATCGACGCACATGCGCCAGCCCCCGGATGGTTTTTCTACCATGACTGGGTTTGACAACCAAGTCTGGGATTTGACTTCCCGCAGGATACCTGCGGACAGCAGCTCTTGGACCTGCTCATGCATCGCCTGGTTTTTTGCTGATCCAAGGTGGCGTTGGCCTTGGATCACTGGCTTGATACCTGGCATGGTATTCAAGAAGTGTTGCGCGATTTCACATGGTACCCCTGTCATATCTGCGAGTGTCCACGCAAAAATATCTTGGTTCCTGAAGAGGAGCTGTTTCAGGTGCGCTTTGATGGTAGGGGACAAGGCGGCCCAACGTAACTGTTTGCTCCGGGTGTCTTGCGTTAAGAACCCATTTTTCTGGTTGAGTGTTTGGGGTAGGCCTTGCTACCTTGGCCGGACGCAGCTCGTTCGTAGACTTAACATCTCTTCGGGCGTATATTATCGCAACCCCCGTTGCGGTTGGGAAACCGATGGCGGAGTGGGGGACGGATGTGATCATGTTGAAGTCGCCCTGGGACTCTCTTCCGAGAAGTACGTCGTACTTGGAGGTGTGAGGTAAAACCATGAAGTTTACCTCCTCCGTTCTTGTGTGCCTCCCGTTGGTGAGGCGCACAGGAAAGGTAATTTGGCCCAAGGGGAATACGGTTTCCCCTGCAAACCCGGCCAATGGGTAGTCCACCGGCTGCAACCGATCTTTGTCTTCTTGTTCGAATTGGTTGAAGCACTGCTCGTATATAATATCAGATGTACTGCCCGGGTCGATGAATAGTCGCTCGGTACAGTAGTGAGCCAGGTGGCCTGTGATAACCACGGCGCGCCTGTCGCGCGGTCTGCCTCGGACTTTTGGTAAGACATCTTGTTCGTCCTTCCAGTCATTGTCCGGTCTTCTTGCCGCCTTGTGTGGCCTTCCTCGTCCTCCATTAATCATGTGGGTTGAGGCCACGTACATGGTCCTTTTACCCGTGGAGGTGCCCTTGTTGTGGGGAGTGATGCGCTTTGTAGGTTTTTGTGCCCCTGTCAACAGGTGTTTCAGTTTCCCCTCCTTTAGGGCTCGCTCAATCTCCAGTCGGAGACTGATGCAGCTGTTTGTTGTGTGGCCCGAGTCCTTGTGATACTCGCAATAGAGTGCGGGATCTTGGTTTTTCTTGGACTACATCGGTTGGGCTGGTCGCAGGAATTGCGCGTCCGTAAGGAGGACGTCGCTTGGCGACTGATTGATCTCGGTCCAGCTACGGTCCCGAGACTCCTTTTTGACGCCCGGTTTTCACGCTGGGCGTTGATTGTAGCCCTTGCGTCGGGCTGGTTGTTTCGCGGGACATATGGTCTGGAATCGTTGCTGCGACTCCATGTGTCCCGGTTGCGCTTGTTGCTGCGCTTGTGTTCTTGGTGGGAGGACTGGCCTTCCATTCGGGGCTGTGCCTTTGATACGTGTGGTCTGAGGGACCGCTGAGTCTGGGCGTATGTTTTGACCGCAGCCATGACATCTTCCCATTTCTTAGGCAAGCCGTCCTTGCCGGAGATGTTCATAACCATTTGTTCGTCCTTGACAGCAACAATGAAATGGTTACGTGCCATTTGGTCTGCAACGTCGCCTATCTCTAGGCACTCTTTATTATAACGGACAACGAATGCCTCAAGCGATTCGTTGTCTCTGCGCCAGATGTTCATGACGTCCATAGAATCACGTTCATGACGTCGTTGCTGGCAAAAATGCGCGAGGAACTTTGCTTGTAAGTCCTCGAATGAGGTCAGTGACCCTGGTGGTAGAGAGTCGAACCATGCCCTGGCCCAGACCTGTTAGGGTGTGCGGAAAAAATTGACACCAAGTGGGTTCGTCCCACCTGTCGTTGCACCCAGCGCCTGTGAAGATGTTCATGTGGTTATCTGGGTCGGCCGAACCGTTGTATTTCCCAATGTTTAATGGGAATTTGGTGGTGGTGACATCGGCGTTTGCAATATGTGGGACAAATTTGGAGTTTTCGGCCGTAGATTTCGGCCTGTAGGGTTGGTGGCGCTTTGCGGCGCGGAGGTACGTGTTGCGGGTTTGAGTGGGATGGATATAGTTTCGTCCTCCCGGTCTACTGCTAGTAGCATGTGAATCTCCGCAGTATGTACCATCGTCTGGATCGGTACGGCCCTGGCCTTCATGGTGGGACTGAGGTCCCAGCCGGCTATGGATGCACGGGCCGTGGTGGGCTGTAGATTGTCGCCTAGTTTCGCCCTGTGGGCCTAGAGGGCTATGTATATGGCCCCTGCGGCGGGACCCATACGAGGAATCGTCCTCATCGAGTGTGCGGACCTCGCAGTAAGAGGAACCGCGGTCTTCCTGCCTGCTTCTGGAGGCCGGATGTGTTGGGGCCCTGCCGTCGTATTGTAAAATACGACCCGCGGGGGTATGCGGTGCTGGGGTAGGCCCCGCAGATACTTGCGCTTCTGCACAGGCTCTGTTGTATGTTGCGGCCAGCAGAGCTTGTTGCTGGTCGAACCAGGTATGAAGGTTCATGCCTGGAGGTATCACAGAAGCATACTGCGATAAATCATGGCCGAACGTAAGGGATGCGCCCCCTTGCGTTGATGTGCCAATATGTTCAGCATTTGGATTTATGGGAATAGTCCCCGTAGGCCCTGTGTTTACGGGGTTTAGGTTATCCCCGGTAGTGTTGTTTAGACGATCAGACATGGTTTTTCAGAAAGAAAAAGATAGTTGAAAAAAGTGCTAAGAGTAGCGGTGGGCGCCAATGATGAAACAATGGTTAACCTGGTGGGGTTAACTATTGGTCTCGTCAAGTAGGGTTAATCCCTTCTTTCCGAGGATCCTTGGCTGGATCGTCCGCTGGTTGGTTTCCTGCACAAGGAAACAAGCCGTGACTCGTAACAAGGAGGATGGGGTGGGGGGTGCTCCTTGTTACCACTCTCCGAAAAAGGGTTTGGTAATCAAACCACGTTAATACTACAGGACGGGTAAAATACCGTTAGCGGTAAAATTTAACCCGGTAAATATTAGGACTTAAATAAATAAACCTAATATTAATTAAAAAGGAAAAATAAATACTTTGAGAAAACAAAGTATATAAAAAGCCCAAATTAACGGGACATAAAACATAACGGGTTATAATTTCCCGAACCCGTTAAAGTAACTAGGAGTAATTAACCTAGTTAGTAGCATATAATTAAGTGACTAACGGTGAGTTGTAGCTTCATTTGATCAAAATAAAACATGGGGACTAATATTGCCAAGTGGGAAACTTGTTTTATTAAAACAAGAGTTAAACACCAAAACACACACTTAGAGTGTGTGTTCTGGTTGAAATATCCACAGGAGCCAGGGAGCTCAAACCCTAACATTCACTAATCTCACAAATTGAAGGATCAAACCAAGTCCAAACCGAAAATCGAGCATAGATTAATGATCCCCATTGCAAGGAGATCATAAGGTATGTAAAATTTGACAAAAATTCTCTACTTGAAATTCTCATGAATTTAGAGAACTTGAAATCTGATGATGCATGTATGAATTGTAGATGAATTAGGAACATTAAAATGTATAGGAGTAAACCCTAGACAAGTACATGTTGAAATTATGCTAAATTCTAGTGAAATCCATGGTCACCATTGTAGGTGACTAGTGGGTTATGTAGAACTTGATAAACACTAGGAAATTTGGGGTTGTTCTAGTGTAATTTGACATATGCGAAGTTATTTCAGAACTTTAAAGGCAAATATTTGTGTTAAATAGTTTGAATGATGAAAATTCGGGTTATATGACAAGTCATGAGCTTGTCAATGAATTATTTATAGAATATGCCCATAAGGTGTTCGATGTAATGCCTAAGTGAAATTGGGTATCTACTAGTTCGTAGATAGAACTTGGTTTGGATAAGTATTTGGATAAATGCCTAATAACATGACAAAACGGGTTTCACTTATAGAGGGAAAACCCGTAGATTTTGTGAGATAAAGAAATATAGTGTCTTCGATAATCAAGAGCTAGGCTAACTTAGTGTTAACAATAGCATGAACTCGAGTTAAAAGATTCGTTAGAACGATGGCTTAAAGGAACGCCCACCGGGTAAATTGAAAATGCCTAAACTAGCTAATGAACATGAATGTGCATTTTATATATTAAGGGATGTTTGACTTTCAAAAAGTCAAACTGACCTATAACACGATAAATGGTAATTTTTGATATGAAATGAGTAAGGTGGAATAATCGTATTAAATTATGATTAAACTAACCACCTTGAAAACGATGATGATAGTTTGACGCGTAACAAGCATGGTGGAAGCTTGATGAGGGAGCGGGTCAAACGAATCAAGAAGGAAAGGAAAAGCGTAGTTCGGATGCGAGGTAAGTTAAGCTTACGCCCTTTTTATTTTTATTACAAAATACTTATTTGTGAGCATGGAATACGATTTGTATTAAGTAAATGAAACATGATGTTCCGGCACGAAATAATGCTAGTCGGAACAAGTGAAAATGGTAGAAACCATAAATTATGGTAGAAAGGGGTAAAAATGGTGAAATGGTAATCCGGACATGGGTTAACGAATATATAAAGGGATTTAAAACGACACCATTTGGCATAAGTCATAATGGGTCAAATAAACAGGAAACGACTTTCAAGTTAGATGATTTCAAAAGGTAAACCGGGATAGGTTAAAGGGGTGAAATGGTAATTAAGTGCCATCTTATAATGACAATTGGTCATTTCGACTAAACGGGTCAGATGGTGTTGCTAACACCATTTGTCAATAATATTTGATGATTGCTTGTTGAGTTTTGTGATCACAGGAATTAACACATGGTTATCATTGCTATTATCTAGATATTAATAGCGAAAGGTATTAAAACGGGTCAATATGTTGATCCGAGCCAGGTACGCATAGTTATGTTGTAGTTAAAAGTGCTATTTTGGTCGAATAATTGGTGAGAGTCCTTCATCGTAAAATAAGGACCAAAATCGACCAAAACGCCCTTGTAGGCTAAATTGAACAAACAACCCTTAAAGGTTGTTTGGAAACGAATTTCATGATTAGATAAATACTTGGAATAAGTATAGAAGTTGAAAGATGTAATATGTTAGTCAAATGGCTCTATTTGAGTTTTGCCGTAAAATAATAATCCAAGGGGTAAAACTCGGAACATATAGATATCCACATTAAATCCAACGCACATATAGTTGTGGTGGAAGATTTCTTGATAAGAAATGTAGGGATAAGATGCTAGAAATGAATGAAAGCAATTTCAAGCTTTAAAGTGCTTAAATACCTTTAACGGGTCAAAATAAGCATACGGGCGTAAACGGGTTTAAATTGTGTATTAAACCCGTGATTAGAACCTAATATGGTAGATAACCTTAAATTGAAGAAGTGTATGTGATATAAAGATCAAACAAATATGTTTGTTTGATAAAATGCATAAACGGGTTAAAAGTCGATAAAAAGGTAACGAGTCGAAGGCTTAGAAGTCTCAAAATTTATTATGATGGATGTTGGATTTTAACACCATAAGATGGAGAATTAAATTACGGACGCGTAGGAAAAAGAATCGGGGAAAACGGATTAAAAACTAGAGAGTTATGCTCGTTTCCGTGAAATCGGGTCATGCTGGGAATGTACAGCAACTGTTAAGCAACAGTCTGTGAAAATAGGGGCTAGGCGTCACGCGACGGCCCTAGGCGTCACGCGACGCCCCCTATTTCCGGAAAACTTTATTTTTTTTATTGTTTGACCCGGGTACCTTGTTTAAACTATTTATTTAACTATCAAAACTAACTTTTAAGTTGGTTTTGATTTTAGGTGATCGCCAAGAGTGCCCGGATGAAGATCAAGCTCTATGAGGAACCGAACACGATAAAATTCAACACTCGAGATTAAAGCTTCCGCACGGCGTTACGTCATAACTTTTAAACGACGAACTTGTTTATATTATGTTGAAAACTTTTAAGTTGTAAAAGCTTTAGATTACTCGTATTTTCTAAGGATACTTAATCGTAATTACATGTTTATTTTCATTATTTATACGAAAACCTTTAAAATAATAACAAGGGTGTTACAGCTGTGTTCGTGCGTGCCCGCACGAACACAGGTAAGTTATTGCTGGTGGGGGTTTTTGATAAGGGTAATGGTCATTCGCGGTCATGCTGACGCGAGATCTGGGACCATACCCCTTCACATACTTTGTAATAAAATGCTTAAATGATTGATTGTTTGAACAAATAACAAAAAAAAAGTTCTAACCATCTCCATTAAATTCATATATTACAGAAAAAAATAAAAATAAACAAAAAAAAATCTAGAAAAAAAAAAACCATCATGCAAATCCTCAATTTGATGGAGAAGAAGCCAATGGAAGTACCTGTGAAGGTGTAGACATTTGATGATGAATTCTACCTTCACTTTTGCCCTTATCATTTGAATCTTGATTCTTTTTCAAACTTGCCCTTTTTTCTGCTTCTAACTGCATCAATCTTTTCAACAACTTCTCCTCAGCATCTCTCAAGAACTTGAATGTGGGAGGTGGTGAAGATCTAATCTTGTTAAAGTCAACTTCATTAGACTCATAATAATAATCAAACAATGGGTTCAAATAACCTTCTAAGTTAGAAGCTTGTGAGGTCTTCAAAGGTGATGATGAAGAGTTTGGAGTTTCTGGTATGCAAAGAAGCTCACTCAAACTCATTCTTGACCCACCCTTTCTACTCTCAGTTTCCAAATCCTCCTTTGTTTCTTCATTGATTGTGAAAAGAAACCTTGGTGGCCCACATAAGTTGTGAAGCCTCATGAGTTCAAGATCCAAACTTTCTTGTTCAAAACACTTTGTTTGTAAATCTTTTTCAATGGGTTCTTGTTCTTTTTCTTGATTTTCATCTTCATCTACACATTTTTGCAAATCTTGTTCATGGGCTTTTGAGTTTCTTGAAGAAATAGGGTTCTTGAAACAAGAAAGATGAGTAGGGGTACAATTGGAAGAAGATGAATCTTGTTTTTCAATATCTTGATCATCTTCTCTTTTCTTTTTCCAATATAGAAGATAATAAATCTCTGCAACAGAAGCTATGAGCACAAATCCAAAAAGAAGACTCAAACCAATTGCTAAACCACTAAAAGTTGCCATTTTTACCCTCAAAAAAGATGAAAAAAAAAATTTCTCAAGATTTTTCTTTTTCACATTAAACTGAATTATATGAGCTAAACTCATATAAATTTTGATTGGATTTTGGATTTCTTAATAACTGAGGAAAACCCATTACTAAAATTATGAAAATGAGAATCTTTTTAATTTAGAAAACTAGAAAGAGCCAAGGAAGGTGACCTTTCACCCAAATTTCACATGCGCAGAAAACAAGTGAAACCATAAAAGAAGAAGCTTTGTTAGATACCCTTTTTCAGAAGTAAAAGAATTGGCTAAAAAATAAACAAAAAAAAAGATGATTATATAAAGATGAAGGTTGTATATGTTTTGCTTGTAAATTGGAATTAACTTGTGAAAGAGATATTGGAAAATACTTGAAGTGTGAGAGGAGAATAGAAGAAGAAGGGGAATTAATTATTTGAATTTAAAAAGATTTGGCAAATGTGGGTGACAAGACAAAGCTCACATGGACCGGCAAAAGTGTGTTGTAGTAGGAAAAATAAATAAATAAATTTGGAAACATATATGTACCAAAAATGAAATTTGGGAATTAAATATTCGGACAAGAAAAGAGACAAAGAACATACTAATTTCAAATTTTGGATTGCTTGCAAATTTGGAAGTTGGCAAACGTTTGGGAGGATTGGTATATTTGTGCCCACCATGGTAGGGTAGTTATTTGTTTCTATATTAATAGTCATGAAAATGATTTGTAAATAAAAATGACATAATGTTTATTGAAATGCTCAAACAAAAACATAATTTCAAACTTTTTTGTGACTATTTAAGCATTAATATTAATACATGAATTGGTGTAGAGAATTTTATAGGGAGGTGCTTTTTATTTTATAAAATGTGATTTTATAAGATTAACAACAATATAAATTTAAGGATTTATAATTGAATCTTTAGTTAAACAAATGGTTAATTATATAACTTCATCATATCATATTTGGTTTTTTCATCATTAATGCATTCACTTGCATTACATCTTTAACCAAATATCAGCTAAGTTAGATGCATTATGTAGAAGTGTCCGCGAGTCGTTTAGCAAACTAGATTAAGACCGAATATGCATAACTCATAAGTGTTTAGATTGAACATAAGCTGATTTAGTCTTGGTCGAGAGTGGTTCGGACCGGCTTTTTGCCACTATAAACAATTATAAGACATAAACTAGGGCTAGTACTTCAATTCAATAAACTTAAGGATATAAAGATGATCACCATTTTGGTTTATCAAATATAGAAAGACAATCAATGGCGGAACCAAGAAGTCTATTAACCCTTCCCTTCACCGAAACCCTTCCCTTCACCAACTTTCGTCTGACTCTTGTTATATACTAGGTCGACACAACTATCTATAGTGGAGGCAACTTATGCCTAAAACTTAAACTAATTTTTAGTAGATGCATACTAATCCAAACACTTTTTTGTTTTACATATTTTACGATCATGGAGACTGTAAACAATAATTAATGTTTCATTCGCATTCATACAAAAAAGTCGTACATACAAAAACATATAAAATAAGCCGTTAGATCAAGCAACAAATGGAGTTGAATGCATGAAAGGGTGTAATGGATCGGATGCAGAATAGGCATGTATTTCGAGTCTCTTACTTGATTATAAAGCTGCACGGTATGGGCGTCATTGTCCTTACCACCTTAGCTTTTTTCCCTCAATAGCGCCCCTGCCCCATACCATGCTAGCTATTAGGAGGAGGGGCTATTGATAGCTAGCCAAATCAATAACGAGCTCTTGTGTGTGTGTGAAGTCAAACAAAAGGGGGGAGCTATTGTGTGTGTATCAGAGGGGGGCTCCATCCCAAACAATGCTAGCTATTGAGAAGACAATGAGAGTCCCTTGTCCTACGTGGCGATGATATGTCGCAATGGAGCCTCTAGGGGGCTCTAACCATACCCTCCAGCCTAAAACCATATCAGATACTCGTCGGCAGGGTGCTAAACGAGTTGTGTTTGCGGGTTTGGCAGGTCCAAACCGACTCGAACCCGAAAAACTTACACAAACCCAAACACGACCTGAACTCAAAAATCATGTCAGACATATTAACTCACTCGTACACGGCACAAATATTTTTGCGAGTTGACCCAAACATGGCTCGTGTAGTCCGAGTTTTTTATTATTTTGTTCTGCATAAAATACCCAATCATTTTATTTATGATATAAAAGATAAATAAAAAAATAAAAAATAACTGGATTAAATGGGTCAACCCTCCACTCCGTTCGGTGACACGAACCTGATTCGTTTAGACCAAACTCAAACTCATGAATTCCGTGTTACGTTTGTGTTGTGTCAAGAAATTCACACTCCTACCCATCAGGGACCCGTTACTCGATACCCACTACGTTTAGGGGTTCCTCGCAGGTATATAATATATCCATTTATAATATTTGGTAGTTAAAAATTACTGTTAGGATTTTTTTATTTTTTTTTTGTCATCCTCTTCAATCCAGTTGGTCACTCTCCACGTACATGGACCGTTAATCCAGTAACAGCTAATAAAAATAACAAAGTAATTTATATTTATGGGTGGGGTTCGGCTACAAAGTCCATTTTTCCTACAAAATGTACAAAGTCATAAGACACCACAATTTTAACCATAAAACACACTCATAACACACAAATAACAGAGTGAATATCACTATAACAGAATATTCAAACCCTAACAGTCCGTAAAAACTTCGAACACACCATCGTAGATCTATGAATATAAAATACACTAATGTTAGTCATTCGATAATCAAAGCCTTATCATCCAAAACACAACACAAAACCCACAAATATGGAGTTTTAGTAATCTTCAATTTATTATTTGTGAGTTTTGAGCGTGTTTTATGGTTGAGATTATAGTATTTTATAACTTTTACACTTTATAGAGAAAATAGACTTTGTAGCCAACTCACCTTTATATTTTATAAGTTTCACCACTTCATACACGTTACGATTAAATCAAATCATTATCTCATATTTTTATAATTGATATATTTGATAATGCTAAAATGTTGCATACCTATAAAAAAGTAATAAAAAAGGTCAAACCAAAACTCGCCCGCAACAAATGCCATGAGCAAGTTTAAATTCTAGCCGTTAAAATATTATTTTTGTATACTATATAACAATTGTATATATCAAGGTTACATGTTATCTGTGTCGCGTTTGCCCCGCCAGTGTTGTGAGGCAT
>CM060397.1:181333266-181382533 GCA_030545235.1 Helianthus tuberosus | reverse complement strand
TTTTAGGGTTAGCATCCCTAGTTCGGCCGAAAATTATACTTGTGTTGCAACATTGTTAAAGATAGAAAATTTTATCATTTCTATTTTTCTTATCCGGAGTTATACTTCTCCGATTAACACATAGTAAAAACATTTTATGTAATCCGTGGGTAAAACCCTCCACGGTTTTGGAGTTTATAGATTGTTCGGTGGGAGCAGAATCATCCGCTTTACAAGGAAATAAAAGGAGTGACGGAGGTCGTAGCTTCCGTGTTACAATCTTATTTTTAAAGTAAGAACAACTTTGTTTTTAAAGAAAACACTTCTTTAGGTGCGTTCCGTTCCATGTGCGCGGGACGGGGGTCCCGTCCATTTTCTTGAGCGTATATGCACCGTCCTTTCCTGCGGTGTTGATCAGGTAAGGACCTTCCCATTTTGGAGCCATCTTTCCAGTGCCTTCAACCAAGCTTGCTTCATTATTCCGCATGACGTAGTCCCCGACCTTAAACCGGATCTCTTTCACCTTTGAGTTGTAATGTTTTTCCAACTCTTTTTTATATTTCGCTTCTCGGATCACCGCAAGCTCTCTCCTTTCTTCGGCTAGGTCCAGGTTCAGAAGGAGTTCTCGTTCGTTTTCTTCTTGACTTAGCTGCATGCGGGGGGTAGGTATCCCTACTTCAGCGGGAATGACTGCTTCGGTACCGTATGTTAAGCTGAAGGGAGTTTCCCTATTGCTCGTCTTCGGCATCGTTCGGTGGGCCCATAGGACGTGCGGGAGCTCATCTGCCCATGAAACGCCTTCCTTCCCCAAGCGCTTTTTAATGCCTTCCACAATGCTGCGGTTGGCTCTTTCTACTTGTCCATTGGCCTGGGGATGAGAAACCGAAGCGAAATTCTGCTCAATGTGCATTCTTTCGCACCATGTCTTGAATGGTTTCTCTGCAAGCTGCTTCCCGTTATCACTGACTATACATAGCGGCATCCCGTATCTGCACACTATGTTTTCCCAGACAAACCTCAGTACTTGATCTCCTGTGATGGTCCGGAGGGGTTTGGCTTCAACCCATTTTGTAAAATAGTCAATGGCAACCAACAGGAACCTTACCCCTCCGGTGGAAACAGGGAAAGGACCCACAATGTCAATCCCCCATTTCTGAAACGGCCACGCCGAAGTTATAGGAACGAGGTTGTTCTTGGCTCGGTGACTAATGGGAGCGTGCCGTTGGCAGTCTTCACATGATTGAAGCTCGTTAACCGCGCTTTGATGCATACCCGGCCAGAAGTACCCAGCGTTCGTGACTTTAGCTATGACCGTCCTCGGTCCGGCGTGGATGCCGCATATTCCCCAGTGGATTTCTCTTATGACATAGCTGGTTCCTCTGGTGTTAAGCATTTCAGGAGCGGACCTAAAAAGGTCTTACGGTAAAGTTGCCCATCGTGAATCTGATACTGCAACGCTTTTACCTTTAGCTTCCGGGCCTGAGCTTTGTCTTCTGGGAGCGTTCCTTCTTTCAAGTAATCCACAATCGGAGTCATCCAAGAGTTTTCAAGCATGGAGACTGACATGACTGACCCCGTCTGTTGGATGGTCGGGGTTTGCAGGGTTTCGACTAAAACTTCTTTGGATAAATGACAAAATGCTACGGATGCGAGCTTGCTTAAGGCATCGGCCTTTTTGTTCTTGCTCCGCGGTATGTGTACTATCTTGCAAGAATCAAAAGAGGAGATTAAGCTGTTAACTTGCTGGAGATACCGAACCATGTTATCCTCTCGTGCTTCGTACTCTCCGCTGACTTGATTGGCTACCAACAATGAATCAACATGTGCTAGTACGGAGGTTGCACCGGCCTTGGCGCGGTTTGGAGTCCCGCAAGAAGGGCTTCGTATTCGGCCTCGTTGTTTGAAGTTTTAAACTCAAATCTGAGAGCATAAGTGTATTCTATTCCTTCCGGATCTATTAAAATTAAGCCTGCTCCCGACCCTTCGTTACTGGATGCTCCATCCGTATATAAGTTCCACACCTTTGGCAGGGCGGATTTTTCTTTGGTGCTTTCTCCGGTTGGTACTTCCGTGAGGAAATCTGCCACTGCCTGGCCTTTCACCGGACCTCTGGTTCGATAGGTGATATCTAAAGCGCTGAGTTCAATTGCCCACTTAGTGAGGCGTCCGGAGACCTCTGGTTTTCTGAGAATTTGTTGAATCTGGAGGTCAGTCTGTACCTCTATATTGAAAGCTTGGAAGTACCTTCGGAGGCGTCTAGAGGCGTGTACCAAAGCGAGTGCCAACTTTTCAATCATCGGGTATCGAGTTTCATAATCTTTCAAGATGCGGCTTACATAGTAAACCGGGATTTGAGCTTGACTCCGATGTACTACAAGTACTGCACTTATAGCGAAATGAGAGGCGGAGAGATAAACTGTGACTGTTTCTCCGGTAATTGGAGCGGTTAGGGTGGGCAAGGATCCAAGGCAAACTTTCAACTCTTGAAATGCCGAATCGGCTTCCGGTGTCCACTCTATTTGGCCCTTTCCCGTTCGTTTTTTTAGCACATTCATGAAAGGAATAGAGCGATCAGCCGCTTTTGAGACGAAACGATGGAGAGCAACGAGCTTTCCGTTTAGTGACTGAATTTCTTTGACAGTTTTAGGAGGCTGCATGGAGACTACCGCCTTGATTTTATCCGGATGTGCCTGGATTCCGGACTGGGTTATCCATACACCGAGAAACTTTCCCTCTTCTAAGCCAAAAGAGCACTTTTTGGGATTAAGTTTAAGGTTAATACTCCGAAGCCTGGTGAAGGTTTCGAGTATGTCATCAATCATGTTATCTTCGGCCTGGCTTTTTATGACTAGATCGTCCACATAGATTTCTAGATTTCTTCCGATCTGGTCCTTAAACGCTTTATCCATCAGCCTTTGGTACGTAGCTCCGGCGTTCTTTAATCTGAATGGCATTTTGGTATAACAAAAGAGACCTTCGTTCGTTACAAACACGGTCTTGTCTTCGTCTTCCAAAGCCATCTGAATTTGATGATAACCTTTATATGCATCTAGGAAGCATTTAAGACGGAAGCTGGAAAGAGAATCAATCTTTAGATCTATCTCCGGCAAAGGATAACAATCCTTCGGACAAGCGTTGTTCAGATCAGAAAAATCGACGCACGTCCTCCAGGTTTTATCTTTCTTCGTTACCATTACCGGATTGGAGACCCATGTTTGGTACCGTACTTCCCTGATGATATCGGCGCTTAAAAGCTTTCGTATATCCTCGGAGATGGCCTTGTTACGAGCTGGAGCCATGTTTCTTTTTCTTTGAGCTACTGGTTTTGCTGAATGCGACACCTTCAGCCTATGTTCGGCCAAACATCAAGGAACTCCAACCATGTCGGAGGTTTGCCAGGCGAATACGTCGAGTGAATTAGACAAGAGCTTCCACAGCTTCTTTTTGGTTCGTTCAGGAAGTTGAGCCCCAACTGCGATTTTTTGTTCGGGAAAATGCGGGTGTATGGCCCATTCTTCTGTAAGAAGATTCGGAGGCTTGTCATTACCCTTACTTTGCCGTATTTCAGCTACGCAAATTGTTGACTCGGAGTGCAGAGTTGCTACTCCTGCTTCGGTGGGGAATTTTAATGACCCATGAATGGTAGAACTGATAATTCCGAAGGCGCACATACCGGGTCTTCCTAGTATGACATTGTGAACGGACCTTGCTTCTACTACCAGATACGTCAAGTTGACTGTTCGGACCAGACTTCCCTCTCCCAACGTTGTTGGCAAAGTGATTTGCCCTATAGGCTGCACCACTTCTCCGGAAAAACTTACTAATGGCATTGAGACTCGGATCAACTTTGCCTTAGTCTGCGGAGCTAGCTGTTGAAAACACTGCTTGTACATGATTTCGGTGGCACTTCCGCTGTCAACAAAAATTCTCCGGACCTTGTGACCTGCTATGATCGCAGATACTATGATTGGTCCGTCCTTGATTTCTTCAAGATTTAAGGGAGGGAAAGCAATGGGCTGTTGCATCCAGGCGGCCATATGGTGACTAGACCTCTTGACGCCCTGGTTATCTACCCTCCTGATCATACAAATTGCCGGTTGGTTGTTCGGATTATCTCCCGAATTTCCCGAAGATTTTCCTTCCTTTACTTCTTTTACTAGATGCGACAGCTTTCCGGATCGCACTGCTTTTTCTATTTCTTGTTTCAGGGACCAGCAATCATCTGTGTTGTGCCCTCGAGCATGATGGTAATCACAATATTTCTTGGAATTCTTATCTCCCGGGTTTCGGAGTTTTGGTGGAGCAGGGAAGTTCGCCCCTTCCGCACTGAGAATTTCACTGGGAGTTTTGGAAAGGTCTGATAAGTTGTAAAACCTTGATCCGGAGCTTCTTCCGCGTGGAGGTCTGTCGCTTCTGTTGTAAGGGTGCGGTCGTCCCCTGCTCCCAGATGGAGTTTTATCAAACACCGACCCACCGTTTTTCTTCCAGGAAGACATCTTATGATCTGACTCCGGAGCTGGGTTACATGCGTTCTTTCCTCGGGCGAAAGCCCTAGCTCGGTCCATGAGTACTTCCATCGTCTTCGGAAGATTCTCGTGCAATTTCTCAACCAATTGATTGTTCCGAACACCGTGACAGAATCCGGAGATCCTTAACTGGTCAACTACCCCACTGATCTGCATACTTTCCCGGTTGAACCGGTCAATGAAACTATCCAGAGATTCCCCATCCTTTCTCCGGATGTTGTGAACTTTGGTGATTTCTTTGGAGTAGTGTCGTTGCTGGCTAAAATTTTGAAGGAAAGATCTTCGGAACTCCTCGAAGTCATTTATCTCTCCTTCATTTAAGGCATCAAACCACACCCGGGCAGCTCCGGTTAGTGTTTGTGCGAACATGAAACACCACGCCGACATCGGCCACTGTTCTACTCGCGCAGCTCCGTCGAAATCGAACATATGATCATCTGGATCAGTTGTACCATCATACTTTTTTACTGTAGTTGGCATTTTGAGCTTCGGAGGAAGCTTGGCATGTGTGATGCGAGCACTAAATTTTGACTTAGCAGTCATGGAAACTGGGTGATATGGCTTGGTGAGTTCCGGATCATTAACTACGTCCATCTGTGCTTCATTTCGTACTGCCATTGCTGGCGATGGTCCGGACGAACCTTGCACATATCCAGTGTAGATTTCCGAGGTGACAACTGTGGAGAAAGTGGGAGGAGTAAACATCGTAGGACCCATAGTCCTTACCGGAGCTTCATCCTGAAAGAGCCTGGTTCGTAAACCGAGGATCTGTTCATCCCTAGCCTGCTGTGCTTTCAATCTTCGCAGAAGACTTGCATTTTTGGAGAGAAACTCCGCGTCAAATTCTGACGTTTGTGAAGTAGGAAGCAGAATAAATGGCAAGGTTGTTCCCGGTCCCGAGCTTAAGGCAGCCGAGGTTGTGGAAACAGTACTTGCTGGTGCTGTGGTTTGTGTACTAACAGTTGTAGATCCCAGATTCACAGAACCTGAGGCCGCCATTTGTCAGTTCTTTGCTCAAGAAATTCACCAGAGTGAAGGACTAAGAGCTTTGAGATCGGATGGCGCCAATTGAAGAACCAAAGAATCGTGTTTAGGCCGGAGCCTGTAAACGAGGGTTTGGATCTTGTAAGAGAGCTTGAGGAACAGTCCTGCAAAACAGAAAACCGTTAGGCTCGCCGCAGAGATGGGAGGGCCCCTCTGCGACCACCCTCCGGCGTGAGGATAAGTATTGGTAGAGAGAGAAAGTAGAGAGAGAAAGTAAGGACGAAGGTACAGAAAATCGTACTTGGCTTTGTACTTGAGGGGGTATTTATAGTAGTCAACTGAGATGACGTCACTCGTCCAGACGCACTTGAATGGAGGTTCGTCTTCGGAGGTACTTGATAAGGAGCGGACATGTTTCAGATGTCCGTTCAAGTGGAGTTCGGTTCGTCCCAAGGATCATGTCCGGTCTCGGATATGTATCTTCACATCTGATTTGGACTTTGAATTTTGATGAATTTTTATTTGAACTTCTGGAGTCTTATGGTCGTGGTGTGGTGGTTTAATTTGTGGTGGTGGTGGCTTAATCGGTGGTACAGACAGAATAACGAGAAAGAGGAAGAGAAAGGGAAAAGAGGGGTGGGTGTGGGGATAGGATAAGGTGTGGCTTACTATTTTTTTAATATTATAATTGGTTGAGAGTTTTAATTATTTTTATTGATAGTAAAGGTAATTTTATCATTTCATACCCACTTAACTGAAAAAACTAACCCTCATCCGCGCTAAGGACTATCCGGGAACAAAATTTAAAAAGTTGGGTGCTATAGCTGTAATTTTAAAAAGTTAGGGACTAAAGGTGAAAATGGAGCAAACCACAAGGACTATCCGAGTATTTTTCTCTTGTTAAAAAGTAAAACAATGGACTATTGAGTTATGATCGTGAGGAAAATATATTGTATGGGCTGATCAGCTGATGTTAATAACAACAAAAACTAGGCCCAAGCCCATATAAATAGCGTATCATGAAGAGGCACCGGATGATGTCCTTGTGTATGGTCTAATGGGTTTACAATCAGAACTCAGAAGCCCAGAAGGTGTACTTCCTGATATTTGTAATGCAGTAGTGAATCTAGAAGAAAGGTTTTAGAGGTAGCAAAAAAATATATATATGAATCTAGGAGTGTCCTATCCGGATACATAAAACGGAAAAGAAAAAAAATACACTAATTTTACACTCCATCGACAAAATTGAGGGGTAGGGCGGCCAACCCCTAACCTACCTCTACATCCGCCCTGTGGGTGTGGTGATCACCCCATAGGAAACAATTAAATGAAAAGAGAAGGAGGGTCGTGGAGAACGTGGAGGGTGCCACGATCTTGCCGAGCTTAGCCTCGAGGAGGACGTTGTTGCCTTGATGGTCCTACGTGACTGCTCCACGGGCCTCTCACTAACCCCATACCCAATAGGCTAATAATAAAGCAATGTCATTGTCATAATAAAAACTTACATTTATAGGCATGTCTGATGTCACTTAATTAGTTTTTTTACGTTGAATTGTTAGATCTCTCAGACTTTTTAAATTAAAAAATGTTGAACAATTGCAATATTTTTTATATAATTTTTTATTTTATTATTGTTATTACTTTTAGGCGTATTTTGTTTTTCGCTTATGGCTTTTTAGATTTAAGATACCATGTTATATAAAATTTCGAGTATGTTGTTGCGAGTACCTGTTTTTATCTACGTCTCGACAAAAAAATTACTCTTAAACTTTGTTGTGGATAGTAATGTATACGTAATCGAAACAAAAGTGTAGTATTAGCAAAACTTACATTTTTTGTTAATTCAGTCATAAAATATAGGCAAATTGGAAAATAATAATCCCACTTTTGTGAAATTGGCCAATAATAATCCCAAGTCACGAATTAGCCACCAATAATCCCACCTCGTCCATTTTTTTTGTAAAATACTCCACAGTTAACTTTAGGCTAACTGAGTTAATAAAATGCTGACGTGGCTAATAAATGTCTGCCACTTGGATTTTTTTAAATGACTTGGATTATGGATTATATTAAATCATTTAATTGTTTAGTTGACTGATTATAAAAAGGGGAATTGACCACATGTTCGATCAGAGTTCACCAAGCATGAACCCTAATTCATAAACCAACCCCCAATCTCCAAAATTAAGCCTTTTCAATCGATCCCAATCACGAAAACATGAGTTCATCATCATCGTCTTCTTCAATTCGTTCAAAAAACCCCAAAATTTTCATATTGATTTTTTTTGTTGCTGTCGGCTTCAATTCAACCAGCGAAACATGATTTGAGGTGCAAAACTGGGTGGAAAACACTAGTTTAGCGGCATCTTCTAAATCGTAAGTATAGTTCAACAAATATTCTTCTATCTTCATGAAGTGCACTATTCAAAATCTTACATACAAGCACACCAAATGTTTGTTAAAAGTCCTGTGTGAATTTTGCCAAATAGACTTTCTGTATTTTATTGTTTATTCTTGTGCATTGTTTGCTTTGAATTTTGTTTCTGTGTTAATACCTTAATTTTGCCAAAAATACTTTCTGAGTCAATAAAAATAGCCCTATTGTTTTGTACATCTGGATAAAATTTGCTTATTGTTTTGTACATTGTTGATGCTAAAATTAGCCCTATTTTTAAATGCAGTCTAACATGATGGGCCATTTTGCTTATTAAAGACAACTTACGGTAACAATCAGGTTCCAAAATTCCTTTCAGTTTCCTTTCATCCATACTGTTGGTTTAAAGAGTGAGAGAAGGGTTAAATCAATATTCAATCGCATAAAGAACAAGAATGTAGCAAGAATTTCATCATACCTGATCGTTCGTTTGCAGCGTTCTTCTTGATAAGAATTTAGGGTTTTGAAGAGAGAAGAGATGTGTTTTGGTTAAGTCTGTAATGTTTTGATCGATCGTTCAGTGTTAAATGGCTTTTGTATTTACCCAATTTCAATTTTGGATTAACATAATCCATGTCATTAATAATTTAACATGTGGCAGACACATGTGGTAGTTAGATGACATTTATTAGCCACGTCAGCATTTTATTAACTCAGTTAGCCTAAAGTTAACTGTGGAGTATTTTACAAAAAAAAATGGACGAGGTGGGATTATTGGTGGCTAATTCGTGACTTGGGATTATTATTGGCCAATTTCACAAACGTGGGATTATTATTTTCCAATTTGCCTAAAATATAACGTTTTATAAAATTTCGAGTATACTCTTGCGACGTGCTTATTTTATCTACGATTCGATAAAAGTTTATTCAAACATATAAGATATACTTGATTTTCGCTTTACCGTGTGGTATCAATTAGCAAGTTTACATCACATAAGAGATGCATTGTATATGAGGGTGAAATCTTTTCCTAACGATTTCTCGTAAAGCTAAGTAAGCATAACTACTCGACATGAGTTATATAATCAAAAAGTGATCGTAGAAAGTAGGGTGATGTCTTCTAAGTAGGATATATACAATAGGATGATTATTCATCTCTTGAGAACTCAAACTCATTTAAAATTGTATCATCAACAATTGCATGTATCATAGAAACATTTTCTTAAGTTTAACTCAACATTCCATTTGGAATCTTTCATCAAATGTTCCACCATACACTACGGATCTCTATATGTAGATTTTTAAATGGTATAGTATATATCTTGTATTTATATATTGGAACAAAAGTTAGAAGCAAAATAGAACTCGTTATATTTTCTCTTTTCTCCTTTGAGTGAGTATTCCGATTTTGAAATCATGTTTGCTCGACATGCTCAGATGGTGATCCTTTCTAGGCATCATTCATTGCAGTCATCAAACGACCTTTTTACTATATATACACTTCGTTAATGATAGTAGACCACTTGCTACTTATCGATCATGGCCAAGATCCTCATTACAATAACATCTTTCTTTAATGATTAGCTGGATACCCTGAAAATCTTATAGTTCCTACTTTCCTTTGTATTATCTATAACACTGTTGCCTCAAATGTTGAAAGTGTTGGTAAGATTGGTCACCTAGAAAGAAGATTTTTCCAGCATATTTTTTTTGATATTTTTTCTGAGTGAATAATGTTATTTCTTTACAATAATAATCACAAATTAATCTCAAATTTAAACATCCCCTAAGATAGCCCCATATTAGCATATTTTTACACACAAGGTTAGACTAGTATAGCTTTTCTTTAATAATGAATATATATAAATGAAGTTAAGGTTAGGTTCATTAGTGAACAACCCCTTTATTGTGAACACTAGCGAACTAATCATAGTCCTTGATTATCAATAGACAGGTGTATACACGGGTATAAATCAATGGTCAAGATTTGATGATGAAAATACACTAGTGTATTTTACGATTTGATGATGTAAATCAATAGTCAGGATTTGTTCACTCAATTCACAAATAAACTAGTGTTCATTGTTCATCCTATATAAAGTTATTATAATAATACAATATTAAGATCAAAGTCTAGTGCAAATCTAGCACATTTAGGCATCCTAATATTATTGAGGTTCTTTCAATTAAAACATAAGTACATAACATTTATAAATGCAAACATTATAAAAAGGTAAATTACTTTTTGAGTCTCTGTGTTTTATAGGTTTTACCCGTTTGAGTCCAAAATCAAAATGTTTAATGCCCCGAGTCCCTCCTATAACCACTTTTCTTAACCATTTGAGTCCAAATTTCTAACTTTGTTTGAATTTTCTGTTAGTTTTTCATTAGAAGACTAAAATGCCCCTACATATTATTATTATTATTATTTGTTAATAATACATAAATACTCACACACACTCAAAAGTAATCTTCATCCATCCAATTGTGAAGGTCACCAACCCATATCACTTTTTTCTCTCCTTCACCAGATCCCGGTTGACCCACCGTCACCGGAGGATGCGACTGACTGTGAGGGTGATACGCCACCCATTGCTGTTGCCCTAAACCCACACCCACCGTCAGGTTTTTCTGAGTTTGTTGTTACTGGTCAGACATGTGACAACTGGCACTTTTCCGTGTATCCCGTATAATGATAAACACTAATCTGTACTTTAATGACTGTGCATGATTGAATTAACAAGACGAATGATTTTCTGATTACTGTCATATACATACAATGGCATTTCATGTTGCAAGATTTTTATCATTACTACATGCAACACATCATGGTACAATTAGTGCACGGAACAAAGTTAGCACATTTATCAGACAAACTAGAAGCACTGACGGGAGTTCAGTTTTAGACAAACGTGATGTTAAGACACAGAATGAGCCCGAAACCAAGAGTTACACTAGAATAGTGTGTAGGAAAGTAGGGATCATAAAACTGATTGCCTAGTGATTATTTAGGTGCCGGAAAGTGCCAGAAACACACTAAAACTGCAGAATTCGGCAGAAAATAACCAAATTCAGAAATTTTCAGCATTTTAACAACTAAATATAATGCAAAAATGTGGTTTAATGGTCCAGAATACTTTCCTAAGTGCCAGAAATCGAAACTGTCATAAAATACAACATAAAACACACTAAACTGCGCTATTTAGCACTTTAATGAACCGGTAACCAACCGGACATTACCCGAAACACCAAATTTTCACTAGAAGCATTGTTTTAGCATTACGAAGCTAGTTATGGTCACCGAACATCATAACGCACCATAAAACACTACAACACATTAAACACTAAACTTTATACTTGAAATCTAACCAAACTCTTTAACTTAACATTACCACATAACTAGAACCCCCCCCCCCCCTCATAACCGGTTATACATGGGCCCTACAAGTAGATTTTGTTTTAATATTTTATTAGATCATGTTTATTCTTTTAGAAACATTAAGACCTTTGGATACTTGTATGTTGGAAGATTGTTTAAATAACCATAAGACTAACATAACCTCTCATTTCTCACCAAAACAACAAGCTTCATCTTCTCTTCTTCTCCCCATAACTCACGGCCACAACACTCCCACACAACACCTCCATTATCTAGCTTCAATCCACACATTCTAATCATATCATAAGGTGTAAGAAGCATAACTAAGAAGGTGGGAAGCATCAAAAGTGGAAGGACCTTCACATAGAGCTTTTATCCCCCTAGTTTATCATCTTCATCATCTTGAGTTCTTCCCTAGCCTTGTGCTAGTAGTAAGCCCCTTTGTAACTTGATTTTACTTCTTATTTAGATGGTTAAAAGAGTTTGTATATGATTAATCATGAAGATCATGAAGAAACAAGAAGATGAACTTTAACATAAAGCTAAATAACATAAGAATCTAAGTTGATTAAGTGTATGTATGAAACTTGTTTGTGGATTTCTTATGTTTATGATGTTGATCATCATAATAACCTTGCTAGATGATGAATAAACACATGATCTAGCAAGTATAAGGATGGATCTTGAAGAAATCATGATGATCATCCTTTATGTGAATCACGAACTTGAAAATGAAGTTGTTTTAGAGTATGATGATGATTGATACATGTTAAAAGTCTTGTAAATGGATGATTTCAAAAATAATTTTCTCAAGAAATCAAGTTTATTTACAAGATTTACATAACCATGATTTTAAAGAAACTAATCATATTTTTAGTGTTAAATCAAAGCTAGAAACATGTTTGTAACAAGAAAAATACAAAAAGAATTATTTTTAGAAAAATCATCCTACAAGTTGTAAAGGACCAAATTTTGCAAGAATGTGATTTACAAACAAATAACCATATTTTTAAGGGTAACTAAACCTACTAAATAACATACTAAGTTACTACAAATTTTTACAAAGTTTCAAATTCATAACGTAGTGTAAATTGCATGATTTTGGCTCATGGTAAGTCTTGAATGCTTTGTTGATGATTGATGATGATTTTAAAAGAAAATGATATGCTTTTAAAGCATGGAAACCTCCATTGTTAAGGGGAAACAATGGCAAAAATTTTGTAGAATTTAAACACTTAGAAAAATATTTTTGAACAAGTGTTTATAAGTATATTTTAACCATGGTTTTTCATGTAAAATTTGCCATAATTTTTGTTACAAAAATTACAAATATTGGAGGTTGGTTTTTGATAAATAAAAGTGACTAAATATGTATTTAGGAAAATATATATTTAGAGGTCACAATTTGTTTGATTACTTGTATATTATGTGTATTAGTTATATTATTTTAGGACTTGAAATAATATAACTTACCGAAGTACCAAGAATTATAATACAAAATATTACCAAAATTCCAAGAAAACAAATATATAATTTATACCCAAAAAGTTGACAAACCGAACAAGGAATATGGATTACATATATATATTCCGGAATTAAGTTCATATATATATATATTGACAAATAAGTTAAACGTTATTTTGGAAATCAAGGAAACGAAAAAAATTATAATTTTTACAAGCGTTACAAAAATATATCATATTCTTGTCAAGTAGAAAATACATTATTTTTTAATAAAGAAATGATATATATATATATATATATTTTCTTGAATTATTAGAAAATATATTATTTTGAAGAAAATATATTTTCATAAACAAATTTAGAATATATTATTTTTGAGGTGAAAAATGGATTTATAAGTATTTTCTAAGTTAATCTTGAAAATATATTATTTTTTAGGTTTATATGAAGATATAATTATTTTTGCCAAGGAAGAATTATAAATAATTTTCTATAAAAGTTTTCTTAAAATATATATTTTTTAAGAATATACTTTTGGTGATTTTTAGTTGATTAAAAATAATATTCTGGAAAATTAAATGCAAGATTAAGAATAAAATACTCAATAAATACAAGAAAATACGTATCCTCATACGTACAAATACACACCGAAATACGCCACCGATACTTGGCAAAAATACACAAGTCTAAGAATACGAGTATAAGTATACCCATCCTTGGGGGAAAATATACATGTATAAATACATGATGTATCAAGTTAGAATATATTATTCTAACATTCCAATAAATAATAAATATAATTTAAGTTAAAATATTATTATTTTAACAAATAATTATATACTTTGAAATTATATAATGCACATCAAAGATGTAATTCAAAGTATACCAAGATTTCCAAAACAAGACTTAATGAACAACTAAGACAAAGAGTCGTTACACGACCTAAACGTCTAATAAAACATGGCACGTGTGTAGGTAGTTGTACGACTCATAGAAGGACCTTTGAATATACGAGACAGCTGGACGCAAACTTGTGAGTTCATGTCCCCCTTTTCTCTTAACTGTTTTTGGATTTATAACTCTCGGGGGTGAAATACATGTTATATACCTTTCAATGGTATGATTTGGCTATGAAATGAACTATTAGATCATGTGAGCATAGGCTGAAACTGAAATGTCAATAACTCTCATAAGAAACATGGACAAAGGTTAGATCTAACGGGTACGGCCGAGCCCCACTCATGGTACTTATGTGACCACTTAGAGTGCTTTAGTGTCCCAGTCAAGGTGATTTGACATGGTTAAGGGAATTTGATACAGTCAAGGAGATTTGACACAGTCGAGGAAATTCAACACAGTCGAGGAGATTCGACAAAGACAAAAGTCTATTCATATTGAGCACTCCCTATGTCTTCACATACATTAATGTCCTTGCAAAACATTAATTGATCTGTTCATAGACGCTTTTCATACATGTTTTCAAAGGAGTCTCTTAAATGTTTACAAGTTTATCAGTACTCATACAAAACACATGAACTCGCTCAACTTTTTTTGATATTTTCAAAATTACATGTATTTCAGGAAACAAGTTGGATCTTGGGCGCTGGTGTTGTTTCTGGATGTAAATTTCGAGTTTAGATGTCATCCACTTTTGTTGGTTTGTAGCTTAATCAAAGGTTGTGTTGTTTGAAACTTAAATGAATGGTGTTTGTAATGTTTTGAACTTTATGAATGGATGAACATCATTTTGATCATTTAGTTGTTTATTATAATCGAATGCAATGAGAACCTATTAAGTCACACGCATACGCTTCCGCAAAAAGTCAGGGTGTGACAAGACACACCGAAGGTGTGATGCACTCCACTGTACCTCCAACGTAGGGTTCCAATTTCTGCACCCTTATTCAACAACCCTAGATCTCTTTTTCTCTATAATCGAATGCAATTGGATGAACTGTTTTTTTAATAAGTAGATTTGTGAGTGATGATTTGTGAGGGGTGTTTGATCATGAGTAACTTGAATGTGGGTTTGAGGATTAGATGATTTGTGTCGGTTCACGATGATGGTGGCAGGTGTGGTGGTGGAGTAGTGGTGAAGGTGGTGGTGGAGTGGTGATGGTGAGGTGTAGGTAATTTATTTTTATACATATTATATATTAAACGTTAATGCATTCAAGATTTGTTCTTTGTACTCATGTGCATATATGACCTGTACTTTGTGTATAAATGACCAAATTACACTCATAGTTAACAAACTTGGTGGATGGTGTTAGAAATTTGGACTCAGATGGTTAAGAAAAGTGGTTATAGGGACTCAGGGCGTTAACCATTTTAATTTTGGACTCAAGTGATTAAAACCTATAAAATATAGGGACTCAAAAAGTAATTTACCCTTAACAAAAGGGGTAATTTTGTAGAATAGTAACCAAATTTTAAAAGGAGTAAACTTCAATTTTACCCCCTAGGGTTTAGGCCAATTGGCGCTCTGACCCCCCCCCCCCAACGTTGATGTTATGTCGTAATTTTACCCCCCAACGTCAATTATGTTAATAGATCTGTTAACTTTAATATGAAATGACTATCTTAACCTTTAATATTACCCCCCAATGTTCCTGTTATGTCGCATAATTACCCCCCCCCCCCAATGGTAAATTACTAAATTGTCCTTTGTTATTACCCCCTATACTTTGTGTTAAGAAACAATATTACCCCCTGCAACTTCCAAAACCCTTCCCGCCAAATCAGAAACCTATAAGTAT
The DNA here is from genome assembly GCA_030545235.1 of Helianthus tuberosus. NCBI lineage: Eukaryota > Viridiplantae > Streptophyta > Magnoliopsida > Asterales > Asteraceae > Helianthus > Helianthus tuberosus. Next base: position 181,367,068 of record CM060397.1, on the reverse strand, counting down.
ACTCAAAATCAAACATGTTCAATGTTGGAAATTCACTTACCAATCAGTTTAAACACATATACTAGAATTTGTAACACCCTTACTATTTTTAAGCGGATTTTGTTATAAATCATGAACATAATCATATAATTATAATTACAATTACATTGGAAAATACGGATTAATTAAAACTTTTACATCTTTCAAGTATACCACATAATGTGACAATTCGTCGTTTAAAATAATGATTAACAATGTGCGGAAGCTTGTATCTTGAACGTGTTCGGTTCTTCGTTGAACTTGATCGTCCTCCGGTACTAGAATTTTACCTGCAACTCATAAAACATGAGTTAGATTAGTCAGACGTAGCTTAAAACGTGTCTAAACGGGTTCGCAAAACAAATCTGATTAAATAAATAATTTTTTCGCCAAAAAGGACACCGTCGCCTTTGCCGTCGCGTGGCGCGACCCCTTTCTTTTTCCAGAATGTTTGCAGCTGAAAGCTGCATATTTTCAGCAACGCTAATTTTTTCCGAAACGTGCATAACTCTCTCGTTATTTATCCGTTTTACACGATTCTTTTTCCTACGCGTTCGTAATTAAATTCTCCATCATATAGAGTTAAAATTCAACATTCCAAACTAATAAAATTCCAAATTTTTAAGCAATCGGCTTATTATTCAAAATCAACATTTTGACCCGTTCGCATTTAAAACCACCAACTTGATAATTAAATAACCAAATACATACACCAATATATTTAACTCAAAATCCTTTGCTCGGGTTCAAGATTTTATGTTGAATTATGAGTCTAGTACACAAGCAATACACTTAATCCCATTTTGACCCGTTTAGGGAGGGGTTTATGCATTTAAACATCAACTAGCTTTTGCCCCTTTACACTTCGCATTCTCATATCTAAATAACTACTCATAATCCACCACAACTATTTTTGTGGTGGATTTAGCATAATAAACCCCTTTACCCAAATTTTACCCTTCAACTAGTCAGTTTACGCAAATGACCATTTTTAGACATTTGGCCCGAGAACCCTTATCCCTATAACCCTTATGCTTATCTAAGGGTTACATTACCATAAAACATATTTCTAAACAACCCATAAGGGTTGTTTGTCTGATTTACCCATCAAGGGCTTTTTGGTCAATTTTATGTCCGTTTTACGGCGAAGGAACATCACTATTTATTTGACCAAAATAGCACTTTTAATTACCACATAATTATACGTACCTGGCTCGGATCAACATGTTGACCCGCTTTAATACCATGTCTTCACTTATTTGCTATTTCATAGAATCGCTAATTCACAAACCGTTCATCCCGCGAGCATGAGACTCGACATATACTTATTAGTCGTTAATTGTCAAATGGTATCAATATTACCATTTGATCCGTTTTACCCTTTTTAATAGTTTAGGCTTACTTAATAAGCAGCTGTCACACCCCCAAAATCCACCTGCGGAATACCACCGCTTGGAGGCGTGACTGACCAGGATCCAGCCACCAATCATATTGAACAAGCATGTAAGTGATTATAAAACCCAACCAATATAATTGGTGTCCAATCAAAACATAGTTTAAGTTGCAAGCGGAAGCATAACGTTTAAAACCAAAACATAACTTTAATTGTTTCAAAGTTTAACATGGCACACAGCTGTCCATGTCCCACAACGACTCCCTTCCATGCAAGCTCCAGCTAAGTACCTATTGACCTGCAAAGCATGTAGTAACGAGTCAACAAGAATGTTGAGCGAGTTCACAGTTGGGTGTTCGTTTTAGGTTGTTTCGAAAACAGTTTTCTTTATCTGGCATCCTGCCGTGGGGGTTACCCCATAGTTGAAAACGTGATTTGTTTAACCCAATTACTCTGGCAATCCAGCCGTGGGGGCTACCCCATGTTTAGTTGTCTGGCTTTTTGGCCGTGGGGGCTACCCTATGTATATACTAGACTCGTTACCATATCGACCGCTGACTGTAGTCATGTTTAAGTGCCCTGAACTATCAATGTCTATCATCATTGACGTGCCCAGATCCATTAGTTCACGCCCGTCCTCTGCGGCACGGTGTGAGGTTTGTCAAACCTAAATAGCGCTATCTAACTAATGACCCGCTCGCCATTGGCCCGGCGATTAAGTCGATATAAAAAGGAGGGACTTCGTGATAGAGTTTTGGTCTAGTGAAAGTTATCTGTCCAAGAGGACGAGGAATTAAATTCCTGAACCAGCACTGTCCTACCCAATAACGGACGAGGAAGCCATGTTCCTTAACCCCATTCCCAACCCATGGGAATCCCATGCTTTGTAGAGGGTGTGAACTCACCTTGGTTTGCTCGGCAGTTTAATTTACTTGGTTAAGTATGCTGGTCACCGCGTCCTAATATGGTTACCAGTATAGGTCAGGTTTGGGTGCAAGTAATCACGTATATGGTACACGTATCTAACACATAGCATACAAAACATACAAGGTTATTGGGCCTGCCCTAGTACTCGAACAGTTGAATCAGTAGCACTTAGTCCAGATAAACAGTAACAGGAAGTCATGCAGTCCAAACATTAAATGCGGCCCAATAACCTAGTCGAACATCCTGATCGAGACTAAGCGGTCTTGACTCGAGACTATGCGGTCTCGAGTCGCAACCTAGTGGTCTCGAGTTATGGATGGTTGGTCTCGAGTTGTTAAGCATGAGTCGCAACCTCTGAGGTCTCGAGTCGAGACCTTGCTGGTCTCGAGTCCTTGAAGCTTGTCTCGAGTTATGGCTTAACGGTCTCGAGTCGAGACCGGGGGTCTCGACTAGCACACCTGCTGATTGCCAGCATTTGTACTAGCCAATGGAATTTCGATTTCATGTAATGGTGTACTATCCTACCAAATCACTCAAACATGTTTTCTTGTCTAAAACCTAAACCAAATGGATTAAAAACACAGTTTTTAAATGTTCAACATATATTCAAATAGTTCATCAAATATTCATATCACATTCAACCCTCATTCATCCATTTCATCATTTACAAGCATGTTCATTCAAGGTAACCTAAACCTCTAAACAATGCATGATTCAGACATCACTAAAGGCTATCATCGGTTTCTATATCTAGCACACAATCACTTGGTTCAATGACAACATATGTATGTATTTGTTACATCATTTTGGCATATTATTCATAAACAACATTTTAACACATAGCTAGCATCAAAGGCTATCATTCACTAAACGTATTGTGTCCATTATTCATGTCAATGAAATATCTTTACCATTCAACAATGTCCATTAAATCAAAAAATACTTTCATCATACTTAAACAATAGCTACAATGCACTTTAGCACATAATCAACACTTTTTATCACGCATATACGTGTGTTTGCAAGAAACACTAACCGGTCAAGGATTTCGGGTGTAAAAGATGTGAAGGATTGAGGAAAGAGCTTCCGAGTGTTGATCTCAAGCAAATCCGAGAACCCTTTGGTTGTCACCGGTTTGATCCGAGAGGGGTGGAGTGTTGAGGTTTAGGGTTTTAGTGAGAGAGATAGTGTGTGTGTGTGGGTTGCCCAAAAATGGCAAGGTTGGCTAGGAGCATGAGTTATATACTAGCCCTAAGTTGGTTCACCCTAGTGGGTTTTCGAGTGGGGTGAAGAGGAGCATGGCCCAACCGGCCCAATAGTTACACTGTTCACTCGAGACCGAGTGGTCTCGAGTTGGGTTCATGGTCTTGGCTTGTTACATACCCACATATACATAACTACACCTTATACGTACATATTATCACCACATAGCACATCAAGATAATTCACAACTTTCATTTGCTAATATATAAACACATAACGTTCAAGCATGTTACATCGAGATACAATGAAGGGTTCTAAATTACGAGTTGTCACATTATCCCCAAGTTGAAAGAAATTTCGTCCCGAAATTTGGTAAGTACTCACTGAGGAAGCTAGTTAAGTTGTATGGTTTTCCTGGTTTTCCTGGGGTGTCACATCCTCCCCCCGTTGATCTGGAATTTCGTCCCGAAATTCCGTAGCTTCAGCCTCAGTAGTGGTTGTACTGTTTGCGAACAGTTGGGGATACTTTTGTTTCATCTGATCTTCGCGTTCCCAGGTGAACTCTGGTCCGCGACGTGAGTTCCAATGAACTCTAACGAGAGGTATTCTAGTGTTCTTGAGGACCTTAACATCCTGGTCCGTGATTTCAATTGGTTCCTCGACGAATCGTAACTGCTCGTCGGTGGTGAGCTCCTTCAAAGGAACTACGAGGGTCTCATCTGACAGGCACTTCTTCAGATTCGACACATGGAAAACGTTGTGAACTGCACTGAGTTCTGCGGGTAAGTTTAGTTTGTAGGCCACCTTGCCTATTTTCTCGATGATTTTAAAAGGTCCGACGTATCGTGGGTTAAGTTTTCCTCGTTTGCCAAAACAAACCACACCCTTCCAGGGTGAAACTTTGAGTAGTACCCGCTCCCCAACCTGGAGCTCTAGTGGTTTTCTGCCCTTATCGGCGTAGACTTTCTGACGGTCACGAGCTGCCGCCATGCGTTGTCGTATTTGAGCAATTCGTTCGGTTGTGTCTACCACATGTTCTGGACCAGTGATCTGACTATCCCCCACCTCTGCCCAACAAAGAGGTGACCGGCATTTACGCCCATATAATGCCTCAAACGGAGCAGCTTTAATGCTGGTGTGGTAGCTGTTATTGTACAAGAATTCCACAAGTGGCAGATGCTTTTCCCAGCTGTTGCCAAAGTCGATTACACATGCACGAAGCATGTCTTCTAAGGTTTGAATAGTGCGCTCAGACTGCCCGTCCGTCTGAGGGTGATATGCTGTGCTCATGTCTAATCGTGAGCCAAAGGATTTGTGCATTGCTTGCCACAGCTCTGAAGTAAAGCGTGCATCACGATCCGAGATAATGGAGGTGGGCACCCCGTGCCTCGAGACAACTTCCTTGAGATATACTTCTGCTAGAGTGGAGAATTTATCCGTTTCCTTGATAGCCAAGAAGTGTTCAGACTTTGTGAGTCGATCCACGATCTCCCAAATAGTATCATTACCACGTTGAGATCTAGGCAGGCCAGTAACAAAATCCATGGAAATTTGCTCCCATTTCCATTGTGGTATCTCTGGTTGTTGGAGTAGGCCTGAGGGTTTCTGGTATTAAGTCTTGACTCTCGCACAAGTCAAACACTTGCTGACGTAAGTTGCTATGTGGGCCTTCATGCTGGGCCACCAATACGTAGTTTTGATATCGTGGTACATCTTATCCGAGCCAGGATGTACCGAGTAACGAGACTTATGCGTTTCATCCATCACAAGCTCTCGTAAGTTGCCATAGAGTGGGACCCAAATGCGTCCTGTTACGTAGTGGGCACCGTCTTCCTTTTGTTCTAATCGTTGCCTTGAGCCGCGTAGGGCTTCAGCCCTGACGTTTTCTGGTTTCAATGCTTCTACCTGAGCGTCTCGTATTTGGGAAGGAAGACTAGAATGTATAGTGAGTTGCAAAGCTCGTACGCGCTTAGGCGCAGTGTCCTTTCGACTGAGGGCATCAGCCACAACATTGGCTTTGCCTGGGTGATACCTGATCGAGCATTCGTAGTCATTCAGCAGCTCGACCCATCGTCGTTGTATCATATTCAGTTCCTTCTATTTGAAGATATGTTCGAGGCTCCTGTGGTCGGTGTAGATGGCGCACTTGGTACCGTACAGGTAATGTCGCCATATCTTAAGTGCGAAAACAACAGCTCCCAGCTCTAAGTCGTGCGTAGTGTAGTTTCTTTCATGAACTTTGAGTTGGCGTGAGGCGTAGGCTATAACCTTATCCCGTTGCATCAGTACACAACCAAGACCCTGAATTGATGCGTCGCAGTAGACCACGAAGTCGTCTGTGCCCTCTGGCAATGAAAGGATAGGTGCGCTGCAAAGTCTATCCTTTAAATGCTGGAATGCTAATTCCTGTGCGTTTCCCCATCGATAAACAACCCCTTTCTGCGTTAATGAGGTGAGAGGCTGTGCAATCTTGGAAAAATCCTTAATGAACCTCCTGTAGTAACCTGCCAAACCCAAGAATTGGCGAATTTCCGTTGGTGTACGAGGTGCAGGCCAGTTCTTAATCGAGTCCACCTTGGATGGATCAACGTGAATCCCATCCTTGTTTACCACATGGCCTAGGAAATGGACTTCACGAAGCCAGAAGTCGCATTTCGAGAACTTTGCGTAAAGCTGTTCCGTTCGAAGGAGTTCCAAAATAAGTCGTAGATGCTGCTCGTGTTCCTCCTGACTCTTAGAATAGATCAGGATGTCGTCGATGAAGACTATAACGAACTTGTCTAGATAAGGCTTGCACACTCGATTCATCAAGTCCATGAAAATCGCAGGTGCGTTTGTCAGCCCAAAAGGCATGACCAAAAACTCATAGTGTCCATAACGAGTTCTAGAAGTTGTTTTGGAGACGTCCTCTTCTCGGACTCTCAGCTGGTGATATCCCGATCTCAAATCAATCTTTGAATAGTAGCTCGAGCCTTGCAGCTGGTCGAACAAGTCGTCAATACGTGGTAGAGGATAACGATTCTTCACCGTCACCTTGTTGAGTTCCCGGTAGTCGATGCACATTTTGAAGGTACCGTCTTTCTTCTTTACGAATAGTACTGGAGCTCCCCAAGGCGAAGAGCTAGGACGAATAAAACCCTTATTCAAGAGTTCTTGTAGTTGCGTGGAGAGTTCTTCCAGCTCTGATGGAGCTAAACGATAAGGTGCACGAGCTATAGGCACAGCTCCGGGAGCTAGTTCAATCTGAAACTCGACTTGGCGATGAGGCGGAAGACCAGGTAGTTCCTCAGGAAATACCTCAGGATAGTCGCGTACAATTGGAAAATCTTCTATCTTCTTCTCTTTCTTCGAGGTGTCTGTAACGAGAGCCAAAATAGCGGTGTGGCCATTCCTCAAACACTTCTGGGCCTTAAGGAAAGAGATGATATTCTCGACAGCACCTCTCTTGTCGCCACGAATCATGAGAGGTTCATCACCGGGACCAGGAATACGAACAATCTTCTCGTTGCAAAGAATCTCTGCTCGGTGTTGGGATAACCAATCCATCCCAATGACAATGTCGAAACTACCCAAGACGATAGGAATAAGGTCGATAGAGAAGGTCTGGTTAGCAAGAATAAGTTTACAACCCCTGACCACGTGTGCGGCCTCTAAACTCTTACCATTTGCTAGCTCTACGGTGTGCTTGTTGTTCAAAGGTGTTGGAATACGCTTAAGCATTTGACTAACTTCTAGTGACACGTAGCTAGTATCGGCACCCGAATCAAATAAAACTGTAACATAAAAGTCATCGAGAAGGAACTTACCCGTCACAACATTGGGGTCATTCCTTGCTTCACCTTGACCGATCACGAACACCCGCCCCCTGGCACCATTGTTGTTATTGTTCCCATTGTTACCATTCCCCTGGTTATTGTTGTTGTTGTTGTTGTTGTTGTTGTTCTGGTTCCTGTTCAGATGGGGGCAATCTTTCTTGAAATGGCCTTCAGCTCCACACTGAAAGCACCCTTTGTTGATACCTTGCTGCTGCTGTTGTCGTTGGTTCTGAGGGGCTTGTTGTTGACGATTCTGGTTTGCGGGGTACAAGCTTCTGCAGTCCTTGGCGGCGTGACCTGGCTTGTTGCACCGATGACAGTTACCCCTGGTGCATGGCCCGCTGTGGTGTAGGTTGCAGCGATTGCATTTGGGGTGATTCCCCTTGTACCCACCATGACTTTGACCACCAGATGATTGCTGACCGGGGCTCTTGTAGTCATCAGTCTTTCTCTGCTGAGAATGAGACTGAACAGAAGTCGAACCCTTACTTGAAGCTCCATCCCATTTCCGTTTGTTGTCACTAGGGACGTCTGAAGTAGTCGCAGCACCTATGCGCTTTGGTAACCTGTTCTGCTCCACCGCCTGATCCGTGAGACGGTGAGCCAACTGAACAACTTGCTGGATGGTGGCGAGGTTAGCTGAAGTCACATGACTTTGGATCTCTGGCACTAAGCCCTTGAGAAATAGTTCGATGCGTTTGATGGGTGGGTCTACCATAGTAGGACACAATAATGCAAGCTCATTCGATCTCTTAGTATACGCCTCAATTTCTGACCCCGTCATCTTGAGGTTGTAGAACTCGACTTCCAGCTTATGAATGTCGTCACGACTGCAGTATTCCTCCTTGATCATCTCCTTAAAATTGTCCCATGGGGTGGCGTTAGCAGCAACCAACCCCAGCATTTGGACCTGAGCGTTCCACCATGTGAGCGCTAATCCCTCCAGAGTACCGGTAGCGTACTTCACCCTGCGAGCCTCAGGGCATTCACACATTTCGAAGACTGACTCGAGCTTCTCAAACCAGTGGAGGAGACCTACAGCTCCTTCAGTGCCGCTAAAAGTAGTTGGTCGGCAGTCCATAAAAGTTTTAAAGGTGCACACAGGTGGCTGAGCATGTTGACCTGTTGTGGGTGAAAGAAAGGACATAGTTTAACACAAGGGTTGGTTCACGAGTGTAGGATCTAAAGATCCTAGAATGAGTTTGGACTGCAGAATATACCTCCTGCGTGTGCAGCTGCAAGTGCCGCAGCAACTTGTTCGTTAATCAGAGCCGTCAACTGGGCTTGAGTCATGTTAACGCGTCCACTCATGATCTTCATACAAGAGGAAAACATGAGTGAGAGAGGTTCGTGAAAGTGCGATGACGGAAGAGAGTAAGCACACACGTGTTCAAGCAACAGTAGTTATACTAACCAAGCATACCATGAGCAATGCTTTATGTAACTAACAAGTAGGCAATATATACATAGATCATATCACCTAGAATGTCGAGCCTTGCATGTGGAGTGAAGCGTCGTTGTGGATCGTAGAGCACTGTACAGGTTATAGTCTGATTTTAATAAAACTTTTTCCCTTATTAAAACCAAGTTCACTATAACCAATGGCTCTGATACCAATCTGTCACACCCCCAAAATCCACCTGCGGAATACCACCGCTTGGAGGCGTGACTGACCAGGATCCAGCCACCAATCATATTGAACAAGCATGTAAGTGATTATAAAACCCAACCAATATAATTGGTGTCCAATCAAAACATAGTTTAAGTTGCAAGCGGAAGCATAACGTTTAAAACCAAAACATAACTTTAATTGTTTCAAAGTTTAACATGGCACACAGCTGTCCATGTCCCACAACGACTCCCTTCCATGCAAGCTCCAGCTAAGTACCTATTGACCTGCAAAGCATGTAGTAACGAGTCAACAAGAATGTTGAGCGAGTTCACAGTTGGGTGTTCGTTTTAGGTTGTTTCGAAAACAGTTTCCTTTATCTGGCATCCTGCCGTGGGGGTTACCCCATAGTTGAAAACGTGATTTGTTTAACCCAATTACCCTGGCAATCCAGCCGTGGGGGCTACCCCATGTTTAGTTGTCTGGCTTTTTGGCCGTGGGGGCTACCCCATGTATATACTAGACTCGTTACCATATCGACCGCTGACTGTAGTCATGTTTAAGTGCCCTGAACTGTCAATGTCTATCATCATTGACGTGCCCAGATCCATTAGTTCACGCCCGTCCTCTGCGGCACGGTGTGAGGTTTGTCAAACCTAAATAGCGCTATCTAACTAATGACCCGCTCGCCATTGGCCCGGCGATTAAGTCGATATAAAAAGGAGGGACTTCGTGATAGAGTTTTGGTCTAGTGAAAGTTATCTGTCCAAGAGGACGAGGAATTAAATTCCTGAACCAGCACTGTCCTACCCAATAACGGACGAGGAATCCATGTTCCTTAACCCCATTCCCAACCCCTGGGAATCCCATGCTTTGTAGAGGGTGTGAACTCACCTTGGTTTGCTCGGTAGTTTAATTTACTTGGTTAAGTATGCTGGTCACCGCGTCCTAATATGGTTACCAGTATAGGTCAGGTTTGGGTGCAAGTAATCACGTATATGGTACACGTATCTAACACATAGCATACAAAACATACAAGGTTATTGGGCCTACCCTAGTACTCGAACAGTTGAATCAGTAGCACTTAGTCCAGATAAACAGTAACAGGAAGTCATGCAGTCCAAACATTAAATGCGGCCCAATAACCTAGTCGAACATCCTGATCGAGACTAAGCGGTCTCGACTCGAGACTATGCGGTCTCGAGTCGCAACCTAGTGGTCTCGGGTTGTGGATGGTTGGTCTCGAGTTGTCAAGCATGAGTCGCAACCTCTGAGGTCTCGAGTCGAGACCTTGCTGGTCTCGAGTCGAGACCTTGCTGGTCTCGAGTCCTTGAAGCTTGTCTCGAGTTGTGGCTTAACGGTCTCGAGTCGAGACCGGCGGTCTCGAGTCGAGACCGGGGGTCTCGAGTCGAGACCGGGGGTCTCGACTGGCACACCTGCTGATTGCCAGCATTTGTACTAGCCAATGGAATTTCGATTTCATGTAATGGTGTACTATCCAACCAAATCACTCAAACATGTTTTCTTGTCTAAAACCTAAACCAAATGGATTAAAACACACAGTTTTTAAATGTTCAACATATATTCAAATAGTTCATCAAATATTCATATCACATTCAACCCTCATTCATCCATTTCATCATTTACAAGCATGTTCATTCAAGGCAACCTAAACCTCTAAACAATGCATGATTCGGACATCACAAAAGGCTATCATCGGTTTCTATATCTAGCACACAATCACTTGGTTCAATGACAACATATGTATGTATTTGTTACATCATTTTGGCATATTATTCATAAACAACATTTTAACACATAGCTAGCATCAAAGGCTATCATTCACTAAACGTATTGTGTCCATTATTCATGTCAATGAAATATCTTTACCATTCAACAATGTCCATTAAATCAACAAATACTTTCATCATACTTAAACAATAGCTACAATGCACTTTAGCACATAATCAACACTTTTTATCACGCATATACGTGTGTTTGCAAGAAACACTAACCGGGCAAGGATTTCGGGTGTAGAAGATGTGAAGGATTGAGGAAAGAGCTTCCGAGTGTTGATCTCAAGCAAATCCGAGAACCCTTTGGTTGTCACCGGTTTGATCCGAGAGGGGTGGAGTGTTGAGGTTTAGGGTTTTAGTGAGAGAGAGAGAGAGTGTGTGTGTAGGAGAGTGTGTGTGGGTTGCCCAAAAATGGCAAGGTTGGCTAGGAGCATGAGTTATATACTAGCCCTAAGTTGGTTCACCCTAGTGGGTTTTCGAGTGGGGTGAAGAGAAGCATGGCCCAACCGGCCCAACAGTTACACTGTTCACTCGAGACCGAGTGGTCTCGAGTTGGGTTCATGGTCTCGGCTTGTTACATACCCACATATACATAACTACACCTTATACGTACATATTATCAACACATAGCACATCAAGATAATTCACAACTTTCATTTGCTAATATATAAACACATAACGTTCAAGCATGTTACATGGAGATACAATGAAGGGTTCTAAATTATGAGTTGTCACAGCAGCCGTTCAAAAACTCATTTTATCTTAGTCTTTTCGTGACTAATTTACCGTTCCCCCCCCCCCCCCCCCGTTTTACCATTACTATGGTTTTTAACACTTGTTTTTAGTTCCGACCCGTATCATTTCGCGTCGGTAACCATATTTCAAATATTATCTCTATTGTATTTATAACTTATAAAATAGATACGTATTTTACAAAAAAAGGTGTAAGTTTCACTTACCTTGCATCCGATTATGCTCTTTTTTTCCGCGTACTCGCTTCGTTTGACCCGCTTCTTTCCCAAGCTTCCACCTTGCTTGTCGAGCATCAACTGTTATTCAATATTCTCAAGGTGGTTAGATTAATCATAATTAAATACGATTATTTCACTTTAGGGATTTTATACTAAATTATCATCTATCGTATTGTGGGTCAGTTTGACTTTTTAAAAGTCAAACGCCCATTAGTATATGAAATGCATAATTAAATCTATCAACTAGTTTAAGCATTCCTTAATTATCCGGTAGGCGTTATCTCTTGGCCACCGTTTTAACCAATGTTCTAATCAAATTCATTATACTTCTAATTTCTTTAACTAGTTCAAGCGATTATCGTGACTAGTTTCTTTATTCATTTTCGCAAAAACCAAGGGTTCCCTTTTATAAGCGTGACCCGTTTCATCATACTATTTTGCATTCATCCGAATACCTATTATAATCAAGTTTTATACACAACCGAGTAGACCGCGATTTCATTCAGGCACTTTAACAAGCACCTAGTGGGCATAATTTTTACATATTTACAATCAAGTTCATAACTTGTCATTTAGCCAAGATTAACATCAATTAAGCATGTTCATGTAAATTTTTCATATCATATTTTGAAATCACTTCCAAGAACTCAAATTACACTAGAATAACCATCCTAATCCTAGTGTTTATCATGTTTCTACAAAACCCACTAATCACCTATATTGGTGATTATGGAATTTACAAGTATTGAGCATAATTTCATCAATCTAATGACTAGGGTTTATTCCTAGGCACTATTTCACTTCAAATTCATCCCTACAACATTCATGCAACACTAATTTCGAATTATAATTGTTCATCCAGAATTTTGGATGGAATCAAATAACGAATTTTCACATACCTTATGACCCTTTTATGAAGGAGATCACTAATCTTTGCTTGGATTTCGATTTAGGTCAGATCTGTGCCTTCAATTGATCAATTTTTGCATAAACTAGGGTTTGAGGAGAGCTCTTGGTCGCCCCTGTGTTTTAGTCGAACCAGACACACACTCTTGTGTGTGTTTGGGTTTTATTTATTTATTTATTTTTAATAAAATTTATTTCAATTTTGACACTTTTAACCCTCCAACTATCATTAGGTTTTTATTTTAGGTGTTTTCAACACACTAACAAGTTACTACAAGGCTTTCCTTTAACTAGGTTATTATTATTTTTTACTCCTAGTTAGTTCATTCTATTTATTACTGACGTCCAATTTATAAATGAAAAGGTTTATATTTTCGGGGTGTTACAGAATCTGACCACAAACTAATCATGATTTCCAGGCAGTACCCATGATCCCATTTCCAACAGCAGCAGGTTTGATGGATGCAAATGCACATTAACTGAAATGGACATGCTGCAAATGGACATGAAACTGAAATGGACATGCTGCAAATGTTCAAACCTGCTGTCATCAACATTTTGATCCATAAAACCTGCTGATCCATAAACAAACCAAATGGACATCTAACTGCCATTAAACCTGCTGATCCATAAACAAACCAAAGGACATCTAATTGTCATCATCTAACATTTTGATCCATCTAACCTGCTGCACATAAACAACTAAGTCTGCTGCACATAAACAAGTAAACCTGCTGCCTATAACCTGCTGCACATAAACAACATTTTGATCCAAACAACTGCCCTAACAACTGATTAACAAACTTATTACAAGAATGACACTTATAACCCCTGCACATACCTGCTGATTAGCAAACAACTGCCCTAACAACTGATTAACAAACTTATTACAAAAATGACACTTATAACCCCTGCACATACCTGCTAATTAGCAAACAACTGCCCTAACAACTAATTAACAAGCTTATTACAAAAATGACACTTATAACCCCTAACAACTGATTAACAAACTAATAACAGACCCTTATAACCCCTTATAACCCCTGTATGCAGCTGTTTGGCTAATCACAGCTTTGACTTATGCTAATCAAAGCCTTGACTTATGCTAATCACAGCCTTGACTTATGCATAACTCTTCTATATATAACTAACTCACAATAGACATTCATTCCAATAGACATTCAACAGTAAAAAACAATAGACATTCAAAAACAAGCATACCATGCAATAGGCATTCAATAGTAAGCATGGTTAGATAAGGATCATTGTTAAAGATCATTAGTCCTACTACATTGTTGCATTCAACAGTAAGCATAGTTAAATAAGGATCATGATATATACACAAAATGCATGTTTAACTTAACTTAACCTACAGATTACACAAAACATCCTAATATATTACAGTTCAACTACGCAACCATTTCCTGCTGGGGGGGAAACTGGAAATGCAGGAAAGGGCGGCCTCGCATTTTGATAACCAAGGACACCACAATCGATCCAAGTGAAAGACGAATCCTCATATCCACTGCAAACACAGAAAGATCCATGTTCAATAACCCCTGTTTTTTTTTTCAAAAACCCAAGTTCAATAACCCCTGTTTTTTAACCTGACATTACTTGTTCTGTAACCTGAGATTACTTGTTCATTAACCACAATCACAATACTTGTTCGATTTTACCTGACAAGTGCGAGAACAGGGGGGATCGGCGGTGGACAGGTGGATCGCCGGTGGACAGGGGGATCGCCGGTAGTGTGGACAGGGGGATCGCTTGTCACGGCCACCGACCCGGTTTGACCCGTTTCAAGAGCCGCGAGACAGAAAATCCCGTGGTATTTATTTAATTAAGTTGACAGCGGAAGTTTTCATCAGGATCTTTTTAAAACTGAAATTTTTCCCGATTATTTTATTTCACAACTCGGGATAAAACCCCGGTAATTTACAATCATATGATTTCACGGAGAAATCTTTATTTTACAAAACATGTTTCTTTATTTTATAATAAGCCACTTTCTTAAGCTTGCAGTGCTCCACGGCACTTTTCCTGAATCACAACAGATCACCTGAAACATGTTTGAAAAATGTTTTATCAGCGGAAAATACTGGTGAATCATTCTTTTTACTAAAAGGATACTTTTGTTATAATGTACAGTATTAAGGGTGATTACATTGTTTCTATATCAACCAACTACCCACAGTATTTGTCACTCGACCGGATCTGTGACTATGGTCATATCACCATTGGCCACCCGTTTGTCCAATGGCAAAGATTATCAAGTAATGTATACAAAACCCCACATACTGGCTGTAATTTGGTGATTACAAAGACTTAATCCCTGTAATTATAACCTTGAAAATAAACATGCTTTTGAAATTAAATTTGATAAAAAGAGAATGACTCACATTGCAGATTTAATATGAACAGAGCTTAGCCTACTGATTAGCCTTGATAACCTAGTTTAAATAACAATGCACACAAAACTAGGTTAGTAACCAATACAACATTTACGATAACTCACGAGATCAAACCCTCACATCGAATGACAAAGTGCGATACTTAAACATCCATCGAATTAACGACGAATAACAAAGCATAGCCCTAATGTGGGCAGCACTTAAACATCCATTGGATAGTTTAATCGATCGAACATTGAATCGTAGCAGCGATCGAGTTATTACGCTGTTTATGCGGCAGCGATTTGTGATCGTGTGTGTTTTAGAATTGTTTCTACAATATCTCAGTGTATATAACGAATTTCTTCGTCGTTTCAACTCCAGAATTCAAGTCCCAAACACCCCTATTTATACATAAAATTTGACCCCCTCGCGTGACGCGAGGGGTACCCCTATGGGCGTCGCGTGGCGCGAGGGGTTCCTATTTACCATAGGGTAGCCACGTTTCTAACTAGCCTTGCTGAGTTGACGGAATTGTAAAATTCGATTTTGACAGTAAAATTTGTGGATAATCATAACTAGGGTTTACCCCCCTGAGTTTTAGGGGCCCTGATCCTGATTCTGATAGTTTTGAAAATTTTAGGGTTTATGCAGAATCACTTGGGTTTCTCAATTAGGGTTTCCTATTGGACAATTAACTTAATAAATAGGACTTTTGATGAGAGTTGTTACATCGCTGGTGGTGGAGGTGGAAGCAATCTCTCATTCTCTGATTGGCTCATTTTCTCCGGTGGACGGACAGGTGGTGTGGTCGCCGTTAATGAGGAAGAAAGGTGTGGTCGCCAGTGGTGGAGGTGGAAGCTTAGGGGGTAAGATTGTAGTATAATATTAAGGTACAGGGGTAATAGTATATATAAGGTAACTATTAAGGTAAAATTACATTTCTGCCCTTTAACCCCCTTTGACTGTTTAAAGATAACCCAGGAATTTGACACAGGGGGGTAAAAGTGCGACATAACATCAACGTTGGGGGGGGGGGTTTGCAATTATTTCGTTAGAGGGGGTCAGAGTGCCAATTGGCCTAAACCCCAGGGGGTAAAATTGCAGTTTACTATTTTAAAAGTGTTCCAGTTAGGTCACTCAAGTTTCAAAAGTGTTCCAATCAGATCACTCAACATTCATTTTTCATTAATATTAAGGTTTTTTCATCTATTTCATAGGTAACCGTGGTGATATGGATTTTTATTTTCTTTTTTCCCTTTTATTTGATGCTAACTCGAGTGACGTGGATTGTAACTTGTTTTTTTAATGTAATTAAAGTGTTTTTATTTTTAATAAATATAATTTCATATATTAAAATAATCCGAGCCCAACATCTTATGCTCCATTTTTTTCTTGACACATGGAAAAAAAGACATGGCTCGATTTGAATGTTAAGTTATCTAATTATGACAAAAACGATACAAATGACCTAATTAGAACACTTTTAAAACTTGGTTACTATTCCGTGACATTTTCCCTTAACAAAAATATAAAAAGAGTTAAATGGCCGGATAGTCCCTGTGGTTTAGCGTTTTTTCACCTTTAGTCTCTAACTTTCTAAAATTACCTCTATAGTCCCCAACTTTTCAATTTTTGTTCCCGGATAGTCCCTGACGCGGATGGAGGTTAGTTTTTGGAGTTAGATTGGTGCCAAATGACTAAAATACCATTATTAATATAAAAAAATGTTATTAATTGTATATTTAATTAATTATATAATAATAAAAGAAAGTAAGCCCCACCCCACCCCTCTCCCCTTTTTCTCTCTCTCCCCTTTTTCTATATTTCATATCTCTGTAACTTCCACCTCCACACCACCAAGCCACCACCACCACTAAGCCACCACCCTCATCATCAGCAGGTTCACGTTCACGATTCACCTCCACAGTCTTAACACCCCCAAAAAAATCACATTGACTTACTTTCTTTGTTTACAATTTTGTAAAAAGTTATTCAACCTTGTGTTGAAGGTTTGCCACTTCCATATGGACCTCCAAACTCCTGATTTTTGGACAACCCTGCGTTGTTAGAGTGTGATGGATGTCTTCCTAGACCCTGAACACAAACAAATTCTACCGTCTAAGATTCTACAATTCGCTTATGTGTTAAAAAAACAAAGAGCCAGAAAGAGGGAGAAGGATATATACCGTAGAGGAAGGACCAAAAACCGAGCTGAAGAGGCCCGACATTTAACTAACCCCCATCCGCGCTAGGGACTATCCGAGAACAAAAATTAAAAAAGTTGGGGACTATAGATGTAATTTTAGAAAGTTAAGAACTAAAGGTGAAAAAATACCGAACCACATGGACTATCCGGACATTTAACTCATATAAAAACTTTAAAAGTTTTATAACTAAAATGGCCGTCCACCTGATTTTCTGATTTTCAAAATAAAATATGAAGTCCATTTGTTTTTTGTTTTTTTTTTAATGTTGCCGAGAGATGAGAAATAAACATAATCCACCCTTCACACCAAAGCTGAGCAATCACAACCGTCCATTCTCATGCCACGTTACCGATCCGCGTGACAACCCAATCATCCAATAAAAACACATTCCCCTCTCATATATAACCAACACCGTAACCTCTTTCAATCACACATCAAATTCTTCAAATTTCAAACCCTAGAATTTCAATTTCCCCAAAAAAACCAATGGCGCCAAAGGCAGAGAAGAAGCCCGCCGAGAAGAAGCCAGCGGAAGAGAAAGCACCGGCGGAGAAGAAGCCAAAGGCCGGAAAGAAACTGCCCAAAGAAGCCGGAGCTGCCGCCGGAGATAAGAAGAAGAAGAGAACGAAGAAGAGCGTGGAGACGTACAAGATCTACATCTTCAAGGTGTTGAAGCAGGTCCATCCTGACATCGGAATCTCCAGCAAGGCCATGGGAATCATGAACAGTTTCATCAACGACATCTTCGAGAAACTCGCTCAGGAGAGTTCCAGGCTTGCAAGGTACAACAAGAAGCCCACTATCACGTCTCGGGAGATCCAGACTGCTGTGCGCCTTGTTCTTCCTGGTGAATTGGCCAAACATGCTGTTTCTGAAGGCACAAAGGCCGTCACCAAATTCACTAGCTCTTAGAATTTCAAAATGTTTCTTGATAGTTTTGAACTTTGTAGGGTATTGACTCTTTGAATTGATATTGAATGAATGTGTTTGTTCAGTACAAATTTAATTAAAAATATGTTTATTATTAGCAAAATAAGGGTTAATTGGTTTAATTGTCATGTTGCAACATATGGGTCCTAGTCGATTTAATTTTTCATATCTAAGTTTTAAGTTTCGGTCTATTTTTTTATTAGTTAAGACGTTGCTACGCGTGTACATGGTTCAATATTTTTTACAATTTTTTTTTTGGTTTAATAGTCTTGTTACAAAACATGGATCCTAAATACTAATTGTTTAAAAAATGATTATTTTAAGGAAATGAAAGAAGAGAAATAACACTTATTCTTTATATATTGACTGGAAATCCAAGAAGGCCAGGCTTGCATCATTAGCCCACGAACCAAAAGTTGAACGGATACAAAGGGCCCATTTTAGTCCATTACACATGTAAACACAAACAAAAAAATAAACTAACATTAGTTATAAGCTAAAAATACTAGTTAAATCATTATTTGGAAATTTACCTATATATTAAATTTAGAACACAATGCATAGTAATTTACATACAATGTTTTCAGAACCGGACCGGAGGTCTATCCGGTCACCTTACGGAGTCAAAGGTCGGACCGGTCCGACCGGTTCGACCGGATTACGTCATAAATTATATATAAATATATATAAAACATAGAAAAAATAGATAAAATTCCAAATAGTTAAGGAACTAAAAACACAACCATTAGTCATCCAAAAACATTCAAAAGTACCAAATCTTGCAACTAACTATCAAACATAGTGTCAAATCTTGTTTTGAGTTTTTTAGATTAGGTTTTGAAGTGATTTATTCCATATTTAATTAAAAAAAAAAACCATGACCGGCCTGACCCGCCGGCTCGACCTCCGGCCTAATGTTGGTCCGGTTTGATGGCATGAACCGGCCCGGATGAAGTCCCGGTTCCCGCCCGGACCGGTCCGACCGGCCGGTCCGGTCCGATTTTCAAAACATTGTTTACATATAAATTAAATTATACATATATTTTTAATACTTTTAAGCTTGTGTCAATCGGTACTAGTATCAAAAACACCGATACTGTTATCGGTACATGAAGGTAAAAACTGACACCAGTCTAGTATAGAAAACGCCAAAAGTCGGTATCGAATTGATTTTGAAAATCTTTTGGTTCGGGAAATTCGCTACTGCTACCCGGTACCATTTGCTCATCCCTGATAACGGGTACCGTACGAACAACAACGGTATCGTGCAACTTTTTTTGTTGATTTTCTTTCATTTTTAATGATTTCTTTTTTTAATTTCAGGGGTAGGGATGAGTTCGGTGCTAACCAATATCGAATCAGTATTGGTACCGAAAATACCAGTTACGATACCGGTATATGAAGGAAAAAACTGGTAGCGAACCGATACCAGGAAAGCTAAAAGTCGTACCGAATTGGTACTTAAGATCTTTCGGTTCGTGAATTCAGTAACGGTACCCAGTATCATTTGCTCATATCTAACCACAGGTTTCATACAAACAACATGATTACCATACAACATTTTTGGTTGATTTTCTTTTGGTTATCTTTTAGTGTGTTTTTTTTATGTATTTTCTTTTCATTTTTGTCAGCGGTTCCGTGCGCAACGCGCTTATATTGATTTCAAAACACATGTAAACACAGACTAAACAACAAAAGACGTTCGCCGCAACGTGGCGATAGTAAAAAAACTAGTTGAATTGAACAAAATGTTAAGTGCTACTTTTCACAAATATTAGGGGTAATCTTCGGGTTGCGAGTTTTTCGAGTCGGGTTTTGAGCTGGGAAAAAGTGACCCGATGACCAACCCATTTAAAGTTCGGGTTAGTTGGATTAGGGTTAGTTAGGGTCAAGTTGCTTGGTTTTCAGATTTAGATGTAAATAAAAAAAATGTTTCCCTTTTTACAAATTGTTGTCGATATTTAACATGCTACAGGCAAATATCATCAAAGTTCAAACATAATTTGACAATATGATATGATAATATTCTAAAGTCTCAAAACTTAATGTTCTAAATACCAAAGATTCCAAACGAAAACGAATCTTTAAAAATGACAACAATTGTTCAGGTTTTTGGCTGGAAAAAAAAGCGACCCAATAACCGACACATTCGGGCTTTTTTTTTGTGGATATTCTCTAATTCAGGGTTTGATGACTTTAGATTCGGTCACGTTTTAGGTTAAAATGAACAACTATGCAAAATAGATTAATAACTTATAAAAATGATAATAAACTTAACTCTTTTACATTTCACTCCTTTAACTTTCTTCTTTTTTCTAAACCAACTTGTTTCCGAATTAAAAACGACGAGGCATCGACGGAGATGGCGACAACAATGATGGGAGGGGGGGGGGGGGTCAAGGTGGGGGTGGTGGTGGCGGGTAGCACTCACCAACTTTTATCCGTTGTAACAAAACAAGTTTTGTAGTAGTGATTCATATTTATATTAGTAAACCCAAATGAAACCATACATAATTTTTGACCGAAATCAGTCAATTACTTGATTAATGGGTCATGATTGTTGGGTGTATGGGTAATGGAACAAGATCAAAGTATCCGTAACTTTTAGCATGACAATATCAAGTAATGTGTCAATTGTGATCCTCGAAACACCGAGGAAACATATGTTAACCCAATATATAAATAAAATTTTCGGGATAATTGCTATAGCTATATATTACCAAACTTGATCATGGTTGTCTCTTCTGTATAAAAGAAAAGCCCAAAGTGCTACCGATGGTAACAAAAAGATGCTTTATGCCTTGGTTTTTCGCATAATTGGCAAACAACAACAGTTTTATTTGAAAATTCATGTGGTGATGCCATTGCAGAGATTGGAACAAGAGGTATTGAAATTCGATTCAGTTTGTTTTTTTAATCTACTCTCATGAGTCAACATTTTAGCACGTAATCGAGAGAATGAGGTTTTTTATTACAATTTTCTATATTGCTGACAAACATTCTATAATCAACACGTAAACATTTTCTTTAGTTATCGGATCACCATTTGATTTTTTTATTTAAACCTAAAATTGATTTTAGAGAATCGAATAGGTTTTTAGCCTCAGAAACAAATTTGGATCCTTGTTTTAACGAGTGAAATTGTGTCTCTACAGGTTTTGGTTTGCGAATACCCGTTGATGAAACGTCTGCTCTATTTTATGGCATAATTCTGCAACAAATGTAGTTCATCTAGCAATTTGGATTAACGGTGGAGAAAGATTAGCAGTTATGAAGGTGGGTACGTACGCATCAAATTTATCCCAAGCAATTCTAGCTTCAACTTCATTCGGTGGAATAGATTCATGATTCAGGTACTGAAGGAAACCTATTGTCTTCTAAACAATTAGGGTTTGATGTTGCCAGTTCAGAAAATTGGTGTTATCCAACTTAATTGGCATAAGATTTGTGATATTTGGATAATTGTTTCCTGAATTGGTGAGATTTTCACCTTTAGTTGAAGATGATGATGAATTTGTTATGATTAGTAAAACAAGAATGAAAAAGAGATGAGATTTAGAAAGAAAAATGAAGAGAAAAGATGAAGGAAAACAAATCGAAAAGAATTGAGGATTGCCGAAAGTTTTGCCGGAGATATAATGTTAAATCCGCTATTTCTGGAATCAGGCCATCAGGATCAAGAGCATATGCTCTGATACCATGTGAAAGATCAGTATTTTGTGATGTAAGAAATTGTTTCCATTAAGTGTAATATGAAATTATGAATGACACATTGTGTATTCATAAACCATCTCAAACTAATCTTAACTAACTCAACTAACCAATAGATGACATGTTAAATCCGCTATTTCTCAAAGTTTAATTAAAAGAGTAATATGATGTTGTCCTTAATTAAAAGCGTTTAGTTTAAATCTAACGTGTGTGATTTACAAATTGGCGCCTTTTTTATGAAACTATTTAATAAAACATCAATGGTTGTGTTCTCTAATAAATAGTCAAAAGAATAGAGTCAAGAAAGAGGTATGAAATAATTCACATGCAACAATAGGTTATAATCAAATATTTATTATGGAAAATATTAATTATAGGTTATCGTTCACTCATTCGACCCGTTATATTAGTCCTTTATTGAAATGGTGTGTCGTTTCCTTCCTTTAAAGTGATGTATTAAAGGATGCGTCTCTAATATATTAAGCTAATATATTAACGATAGGAGTTTTGACATCTAATATATTGATGCTAAAACAATCATAATTCAATCTCATTGCACCGTGTTGAGATTCGTAACTCGTTATTTAATAAATATTAGACCACCCGTAGTGGGGCGTGATTTTTTTAAAAAATTGAAAAAAAACGCCCCATAACGCCCCCTTCCATTACACTAGGCGTTATAGGGCGTTATATTTGAAAAAAAAAGGGTTGAGCGTTTTAATTAAAACGCTATGCACAAACATGTTTAACCAATCAATTGAGAGATAATGCCCCATGGTGGGGGCATTATATTTCTTCACCACTACACATGGTTTTATTCAAACCCTTTATTCTTTAATAACGTTTTTTAAAAAAATGTTAGTGAAATGATTTGCAATCTGTTGGCTGATGGGAGATGAGAAAATTGCAATCTACGCTTCACAATGAATCCGAATAATAACAACCGTCCATTTTCACGCCACGTCACCGATCCGCGTAACAAGCCAATCATCCAATAAAAACCCATTGACGTCTACTATATAACCGGATCCCGTAACCTCTTTCAATCACACAATCAATCAATCCCCCCAAATTACAAACCCTAGAATCTAAATTTCCCCAAAAAAACCAATGGCGCCAAAGGCAGAGAAGAAGCCCGCCGAGAAGAAGCCAGCGGAAGAGAAAGCACCGGCGGAGAAGAAGCCAAAGGCCGGAAAGAAACTGCCGAAAGAAGCCGGAGCTGCCGCCGGAGATAAGAAGAAGAAGAGAACGAAGAAGAGCGTGGAGACGTACAAGATCTACATCTTCAAGGTGTTGAAGCAGGTGCACCCTGACATCGGAATCTCCAGCAAGGCCATGGGAATCATGAACAGTTTCATCAACGATATCTTCGAGAAACTCGCCCAGGAGAGTTCCAGGCTTGCAAGGTACAACAAGAAGCCCACCATCACGTCTCGGGAGATCCAGACTGCTGTGAGGCTTGTTCTTCCCGGTGAATTGGCCAAACATGCCGTTTCTGAAGGCACAAAGGCGGTGACGAAATTTACAAGCTCTTAGGGTTTCAAAATGTTGGTGTTTTATGACTAAATAGTTTTAATCTAGATTTGATTGAATCTGTTTGTCCAGAGTGCAAAGTTTATGAATTATGTTTCTTAGCATTTTTGTCTTTGCCTTTTCTAATTAACAATTGAACCATAGATTGATGGTTTTAAATTGATTGTATGCCATAATCCTGATGAATGATCAGATGGCATCAATTCAATGCAATCATATGCATTTTTTTTACTATTGTATAATGTAATTTGACTATATAATAAGTTTGGCTTACCTTTAGTATGACCTTTGATTTGCCATAACTGTTCTAAAATTGCGCAGATAGATTCAACACGTTGT
This sequence comes from Helianthus tuberosus, assembly GCA_030545235.1. NCBI lineage: Eukaryota > Viridiplantae > Streptophyta > Magnoliopsida > Asterales > Asteraceae > Helianthus > Helianthus tuberosus. Next base: position 181,343,314 of record CM060397.1, on the reverse strand, counting down.
CTGAACTGATCTTGTCTGAGGTGATAGTCAATTATGTTTCATCTTTTTGTATCGAAGTAAACTCTCGTTTAGTATGATATTGTCAAGGACTTCAGGCTCTATTTCATGGTTCATTAAGCACTTGTTAGTATCCATTGCATTAATAGCTAATGTATTTGTTGTTTAGTTACAATGCAAGCTTTAAAGTGCGGTTGCACATCTTGGAATTGCTCCTTAGACTCTGTTAAACTGTTAACTAACCCCTTTGATTATAACTAACAAAGAATCACTTACTGAAGTGAAGGAAGGAATTCAAAGTAAAACTTAATTATCTCGCTCCAGCACGACCAATGTCACCAGTGAGAGAAGGGCCAGAAGAGGGTTCATCTTCAAGGGGTTTAATATCTGATAATGGGGCAGTAGTAAATTTGATTGATTCTAACATTGTAAGTTCTTAAATGGTTTACTGTATTACGAAAAAAAAGGGTAAGTGCACGGTACCCCTGACCGCGGAGGAGATACCCCCTCCCAAGCCGCTACCCGACCAAGCAAGCCTGGCGGTGAAATCCCCAGCCGAGTTGACAAAGGATTCGCATGGGGGTCGAACCTGCGTCCCAACGGTTTGTATGGGTGTCGGTGGCCAGGTTTACTGTATTACACAACAAACATTATTAACTATTTTAGTTTTTACAGGCTCCAAGATCATTTGCTGAATCTCACGAGCAACCATCTGAGGTTATTTTCAGATTTGAGCTGCGGATGTAAGTTCTCTGAGTTTGCTGTTTTAAGTTCACAAGGGATGAAAGGACATTAATTTTTTCTTAACCCTTTTTTTTTTTTTTTTTGTCATGTTAGTAGTAGTGTGTTTTATGATGCACTGGGACGGGGACGGGGACGGGGACGGGTACGGGAAACGGCAAAACTAAAAAATTCAAGAAGCGGGGACGGGACGGGTACGGGAATTAAAACATATAAAAAAATAAATATATATTAAAGATAATGTAACACAAAACCCTAAAATAGTTATATATTGATGTAAAGTTCAAAAATTTCATATCTTTCTAATCTAAATCAAACGTTAACAAGCAAATCGCTTTCAAGTTCCGGTTCATCTAAAAAGTTGGAAAAAAAAAAACAAATGACAAATTAAAAAAAATCTCAGGACATTTTTTAACTAAATCAAATAAATTAACAAAGTAAAAATTAATAAAAAGTTAAACTTCTATTTAAATGAAAGACATAGATTAATTAATATTCATCAATTTATATAGTCTTAAACACAAAGGTCGGTGGCACCATCAAATGACATTCCTGTCCCTCAACTTTTGTCTTTTCCTCACCTTTTACACCGCCTCACCCTTGCACAAGAGACAAAAATTTCTGTGTGTTGTTCTTTCAAAACTTCTGAGATCTCTCAAAGCGCTCTTCAAACGCGAGTCATGGTATCAGAGCCATCAGTGTGCTCTATGGGTTAATCCATTATTCGCTTCCGTTTCTTTTTTCACCGAGTGACATAGTGTGATTCTTCGTTCTAGGGTTTCATATTTTGGGGATTTGTTGTCTTCTTGGAAGGTTGCATAGGTCTTACAAGATCTGTGTAGTTCTTGTCGGTTGAAGAAGATTGATCGAAGTCAGTCTTGGTCATTCGTGTGAAGAATAACGCTCGACAATTTGAATACGATTCATCGTTTGATGAACAGGATGAAGAAGATGAGTCCCAACTAATAGGTTAAGAAGACTGAAAAGTCTGTCTAACCCTAATTCCCTTTTCAGCCGGCAAGGTGAAGATGATGATTGACGATGACGGGAGTGTTAACAGTGAAGGTGAAGATGATTGCCAGTGACAGAGACGATGATGATGATGACGAATGGATGAAGATGGAGGTGTATTGTGTTTCAAGTTATATGTTGATTTTTGTTTTAAATAACTAAAGTAACCCCTTTTGATAGCAGCCAGTAACCAAAAAGTAGCAGGTGGTGGTGATCAGGAACATCTTCATCTTCAACTCTCCGATTAACCGGAGCCAAATTGCTCCGATGGACATAACAGAAGGATCACCGGATCTCCATGGATTCCGGATGCCAGCCGAATGGGAACCTCACTCTCAAACGTGGCTCGGTTGGCCTGTAAGTCCTGTATTATCTTATTAGTGTTGCCGATTTTGACCTAATTAGGGTTTTCATGTTCGAATTACAGGAGCGTCCAGATAATTGGCGAGACAACGGAGTTTACGGCCAACGTGCGTTTGCGAAAGTTGCTTCTGCTATCTCCAAGTTTGAGCCTGTTACTGTGTGCGCCAGTGCCTCTCAGGTTAGGTTAGGTTAGGTTACATATGTGTGCGATTTTGATTTCTGTTTGGAATTTGTTTGTTCGTTGCTTGGTAGTTTGGTTGCTATAGATATATGGGTGTGTGTATGATGGATTTGAGTGTAAGTTTTGATTACTTGACTGTGTGAAAAAAGAATGTGCGTATTTGAGAAAATTAGTTATGTTGAATTGGAATTTGTCAATTCTATGATTCTTTGTGCTTCTGTTTGTTTGTTTGTTTCCATTGCAAGTTAGCTACCTTCTGTTGTTTAGCTTTGTATGATTCAAAATAAACATTGAACTTATATTACAATCAATCATGAATTAACATTAATTTAGCTTAGCCTCTTCATGATTGAATTGGTTTAGTGTAAATTTTCATATATTTTGTTGGTGTATTCTTTTAAAAATCATGATTGGAAACTGATATAAGTTATAGTTTGCAGTATCGAATGGGCCTGTGAAGTTGGCAGATTTCATGGAAGAAGAAAGTTGCAAAGAGGGGTCCAGAGGTGAGTTTAACTATATATAGTGTATACATTAGGACCATAAATGCATTAAGACCGTAAACAACCATAATTCCGCCGACTATAAACAACCTAGAGATTGCCGCTGCAACGCGCGGCATCTGGCACCATCCTAGTAAATATTATAATTAGTATTGCAATTAATTAACTAAAGAAGAATTCGAAAAGACAGTGAAAGTGAAAGACATTGACCATTGACAAGACTTTTTTTATTGAATTCTGTAATTACAAAATTACCCTTTATTTTCTCTTAAATCCATCATCTTCTTCAAATATCACTTGAAGAGTTGCAGGTTTTTGACCATCAAAACAAATCGGGAAAAAAAATTAGTTCCGCCCCTCGAAACGTCCCCTGAAACTTTTTGGAGTCGTCCCCAATAACCCATAAACGTTTTTGGAGTCATCCCCATAACCCGTCCCCTGCTGCATCGCTTATCCAGGCCGTCCCCAGCTTGTCGGAAACGTTTCCACGGCGTCCCCGTGCCGTTTCCGTCCCCATGCAGTCCCCGGGACGGGAGACGGCACCTACTAGCCGTTTCCGTGCTTCCGAGGTGTGTTTTATGATGCACTGGGACGGGAACGGGGTACGGGGACGGGTACGGGAACGGGAAACGGCAAAACTAAAAAATTCAAGAAGCGGGGACGGGACGGGTACGGGAATTAAAACATATAAAAAAATAAATATATATTAAAGATAATGTAACACAAAACCCCAAAATAGTTATATATTGATGTAAAGTTCAAAAATTTCATATCTTCATAATCTAATCAAACGTTAACAAGCAAATCGCTTTCAAGTTCCGGTTCATCTAAAAAGTTGGAAAAAAAAAACAAATGACAAATTAAAAAAAATCTTAGGACATTTTTTAACTAAATCAAATAAATTAACAAAGTAAAAATTAATAAAAAGTTAAAATTCTATTTAAATGAAAGACATAGATTAATTAATATTCATCAATAAATTATTATTATAATTAGTATTGCAATTAATTAAGTAAAGAAGAATTCGAAAAGACAGTGTACAGTGAAAGTGAAAGACATTGACCATTGACCAGACTTTTTATATTGACTTCTGTAATTACAAAATTACCCTTTATTTTCTCTTAAATCCATCATCTTCTTCAAATATCCCTTGAAGAGTTGCAGGTTTTTGACCATCAAAACAAATCGGGAAAAAAAAATAGTTCCGCCCCTCGAAACGTCCCCTGAAACTTTTTGGAGTCGTCCCCAATAACCTAGAAACGTTTTTGGAGTTGTCCCCATAACCCGTCCCCTGCTGCATCGCTTATCCAGGCCGTCCCCAGCTTGTCGGAAACGTTTCCACGGCGTCCCCGTGCCGTTTCCGTCCCCATGCAGTCCCCGGGACGGGAGACGGCACCTACTAGCCGTTTCCGTGCTTCCGAGGTGTGTTTTATGATGCACTGGGACGGGTACGGGAACGGGGTACGGGGACGGGTACGGGAACGGGAAACGGCAAAACTAAAAAATTCAAGAAGCGGGGACGGGACGGGTACGGGAATTAAAACATATAAAAAAATAAATATATATTAAAGATAATGTAACACAAAACCCCAAAATAGTTATATATTGATGTAAAGTTCAAAAATTTCATATCTTCATAATCTAATCAAACGTTAACAAGCAAATCGCTTTCAAGTTCCGGTTCATCTAAAAAGTTGGAAAAAAAAAACAAATGACAAATTAAAAAAAATCTTAGGACATTTTTTAACTAAATCAAATAAATTAACAAAGTAAAAATTAATAAAAAGTTAAAATTCTATTTAAATGAAAGACATAGATTAATTAATATTCATCAATAAATTATTATTATAATTAGTATTGCAATTAATTAAGTAAAGAAGAATTCGAAAAGACAGTGTACAGTGAAAGTGAAAGACATTGACCATTGACCAGACTTTTTATATTGACTTCTGTAATTACAAAATTACCCTTTATTTTCTCTTAAATCCATCATCTTCTTCAAATATCCCTTGAAGAGTTGCAGGTTTTTGACCATCAAAACAAATCGGGAAAAAAAATTAGTTCCGCCCCTCGAAACGTCCCCTGAAACTTTTTGGAGTCGTCCCCAATAACCTAGAAACGTTTTTGGAGTTGTCCCCATAACCCGTCCCCTGCTGCATCGCTTATCCAGGCCGTCCCCAGCTTGTCGGAAACGTTTCCACGGCGTCCCCGTGCCGTTTCCGTCCCCATGCAGTCCCCGGGACGGGAGACGGCACCTACTAGCCGTTTCCGTGCTTCCGTTGTAATGTGGTCCTTTGCAGGTTCTACTGGCAATTAATAGGTTTGGACAAGATGAAGAGTTAACATGCGAGGTAATTAGTCTATTGTCTTTATAAATTATAGGTGACAATTCCGACCCGTTTATGGGTTAATGGAATAATGGATAAATAAGGATCGAAAGCCATCTCTAACAGTAGTTAATTGGATAAGCTTAGAAAACTTTGCTAAAGTGAGAAACATGTTGAGGGGCTCAAAGTTGCCCAAAGTATATTCTGAATGTATGATACCTAGTAAATCGTATTTTAAAATAACATAGTTTGATAATATAGTCTTTGTAATTATATATACCAAATACCACATCAGCTATTTGTGAATCTTACAAAAGAAAGATGAAATAGTGTGTGGGTTGGCCCAATATGGGCCGACCCAGGCCTTACCCAACTCACCTGTTCAGCTACCGTTACCATAAACAAAAGAAAGTAAAGTTGCAAGAACGAGGACAAACTTGCACATGGATCTAACATTACTTTTGTATCCACAACAATTACTATTACTTGAGGCAAATTTATTCCTTGGCGGGCTTAATTTCTTTGATCAATATAGGGACATCAAGTAGGCTATGGCTGGGAATTGGCAGAGAACGTACGCTTTTAATCATTAGTTTTGCAAAAGAAATGACGATTTCTGGTACAAATTCCATTGGTAATGGCGATTTGTAGTACAATTCCAATGTGAATGGCGATTTCTCATCTGAACTTTTTTTTTAAAATACAATCAGTGGCGGAACCATAAACTTTTAACTAGGGGATCGTAATAGAGTTTGACTTTCGTCAAGATTAATGGGCTCTCATTAAGCATCGTCTCCTTAATAGTCTCGAGTATTAAGCGAATAATCGTTAGTTGGTTTACACAAGACTGATTCAAGTGATGAAACTAAAACTATTTTACTTTTATTTGAGAGTACTTGTTACACCTGGTTTAACAGTTTAACGGGCGTTAGTATTTGTGATATATATATATATATATATATATATATATATATATATATATATATATATATATTTAAGAAAGTTAATATTTGTTTTACTTATACAATGTACTCAACTATATGTAGTTTTAAATGCATTTAATTAAATGTTATTTAGTGTATGATACATGGATACTAACTTTATATACATAAATTAGATTTATATGTTATGTATAAGACTATCCACATCAAGGATGTTTGTAGGTGACATGGAGGGTGTTCATTCCTATGTAGAGGACATTTGTGAGAGGGATGGATTAGTGGGTGTTGTAGAGGATGACATGGAGGGTGTTCATTCTTCACAATTCTTGGGGAAAAATGGTGAAGAATGGCCTAATGGTGGGTCCTTTTTTTTTTTTTTATAAGGTTGTTTGTGGGAAGGATATATATGTTATTGTTGTGGGTAAAAAGTGTTTGTGGGAAGAATAAGTGAAAAGCTGATGTGGCATGCTGATTAGGCTGTTTGTAGAAAGGATAGCATTTCACTGATGCGGATAGTCTAAGTATGATACATCATACATATGTGTACATTTGAAAAAAGAGTAAAATGCCCGGATAGTCCCATTGGTTTTCTAAAATAACACCTATAATCCTCAACTTTTGGAAATTACACTGGTGCTCCTTGTGGTTTGACAGTTTGTTACTCGGATAGTCCCTGGAGTGGATGCCGGTTAGTTTTCTCCGTTAAGTGTTGTTTTACTCATAAAAAATGATTAATTGTGCTTTTTAGGTTATCTCACGTTGAAAAGAAATTAAAACCAATTAAATAAATAGAGATATTTTTTTTTAATTGTCAAAAAATAAACTTTAACTAATGAATAATAAATAGAGATTGAGTTGTAAAAGTAACGTGGAGTAAACCCAATATCATTGTTGATCACCGACTTCAAACTTTTAGGGTGAACGGGGTGCTCCCCACGTGGGGAGTATTCCCCACTTAGCCACAACCAATCAGGTTATTCCATGTCAACTCCTCTCTTAAGTCCTCATTTTGCACTCAAACGTTGGCATCACTCCACTCACACAATTATTTTTTTATAAAAAAAGAAGAGAAAAAATGATTGGTGGAAAAAGGGTGGACCCACATTAACAACCAATCACCCCCTCTCTCTCTCTCCTCTCTCTCAATCGGTGAGCACACACCGAGCTAAACACTCCCCGCGCGGTAAAATGTTGTTGGTGGCGGTGTACCCGCACGGCAAAGGCACTCCCCGCATGGGGTCACCGAAGGTGCCCCGTGCACCCTTATATATGCCTATATACGCCGAACCCTAGAAGCTGAATATATATATATATATATATATATATATATATATATATATATATATATATATATATATATAGGTAGAGGATCCTGTACAAAGTCCATCTTTTGTAAGAAGTGTAAGAAATAATTTGGGAATGACAAGTGTCCCTCATCTTAATTAATTCAAAAGGGTATATTAGTAATTGTACATTCTTGTCAATTAATTGATTTCCAATATAACTGGAAAAAAAAACTGGCGATGAGAATGTTAAGGGATTGATTCGAATTTTGTATTTTTTTTTGCAAGATCCAATACGATTGTTATCTACGTATCATTCTTCATCAATTATAAATACAAGAAGTCTTATGAAATCGCTAGAGACAATACAGTTGTTTAACTTCTGCGCCATTCTTCGATTCTGGTGTTTTAAAGGGTTATATACATAAAGCTTCGATCTTGAATTGGTGTTTTAATGTTTTTTGGATTCCAGATAAAACACCATGACTTGAATCATAGTCATGGTGTTTTAAAATCTGGGAATGTTTTGTATTGATTGTCCAGATGTTAAAACACCATGGATGTAATCACAATACAATGTTTTCTGGATTCTAGATAAAACACAATGACTTGAATCATAGTCAATTTATCCTGTTGTTTTAAAACACCACGCCATGAATCTGATTATACAATGTCTCCATATAAAACACCATGACTTGAATCATAGATGTTTAAAACACCACACCATGAACAATGTCTCCAGATAAAACACCATGACTTGAATCATAGTCATGATGTTTTAAAATCTGGGAATGTTTTTGTATTGATAAAACACCACGCCATGAACAATGTCTCCTGATAAAACACCATGACTTGAATCATAGTCATGGTGTTTTAAAATATGGGAATGTTTTGTATTGATAAAACACCACGCCATGAACAATGTCTCCAGATAAAACACCATGACTTGAATCATAGATGTTTAAAACACCACGCCATGAACAATGTCTCCAGATAAAACACCATGACTTGAATCATAGTCATTTTATCCAGTTGTTTTAAAACACCACGCCATGAATCTGATTATAGATCTCTTTATGATAACGTATGAAGAATATGCAACCAAAGACATCCTACAATTAAGGTGAATCATTAATTCCGATATTTAAGGAAAAAGGAGTGAATGTAGGAGTTTTTGGTTGTGTAGGTTACGGTTACCATATTTCAAACATTTAAAAAGACACTATTGCCCTTCAATTTTACATAAGGTCCCTCTAATTAAAACACAATTTACATTTTTATACCCTATTAATCTCAACCATTAGATCAAATATCCAATGGTTTAAAACACTTCTTACCCTTCTTACATTTTAGACACTTTTTACCATATCCCTACCCTATATATATATATATATATATATATATAAGATGAGAACATCATGCGTTCGGGGGCGTTCTCGGGAACAAATCATGGTGTACGAGGGAGATGCTTCGGGGCTGCAATCAATGGTTAAGTAACATGTGGTAAAGGCGAAGAAACAAGCGGTCACCGGTGAGCCATGGGTTGTTGCTAGATCTACGAGGATTTGTATATCAACACGAGTTATTTGGACTAGTGTTAAGGTAAAATATTGTTTTTCTGAAGTCACGGGGTACACATCAAAATACTTTTACTGTTATTGCAAGTTAATTTTGATTTATGAGGGTATTATATGCATATGATTTATATGATGGGTCGGTTTACGGGTGTAGTATTTATTCGTACTATTGTTGCAGACGATAGTGTAACGCCCTAAATCGTTTTAATCAAATTTAACGCAGCGGAAAATACATACTAAAAATTTCTTTTATGATAATCTTTCTTTCTCTTAAGTACATCAATCCCTTTTCTAAAAAATAATCAAAAACTAATATACTTATATCAATTTAAGTGACCACATACACCCCCCACGTACAATCCATGTCTTGACTCGATCTTCAACCGCGTACACTTCTTGATGAGACATCCAAAACTCTGTACGGCCTGCAATCACCACATTCAATCAAATCATTAGCAACAGATGACATAATAAACAAAATATAAATCTTAACACATGCATAGTAAAGCGTCAACATATCCTGCTTTCTCTTATACCAGCCTCTTCATGCATCCCTTCGATCACTAGCATCGGATTGCGAAGTTACCCTTCACTTCCAGTGTTAACATGCCTATACTTTACATTAATTCTTAATAGAAACGGTTAGTATCATTAGCTTCCCTTCATATGAACATATTCCCGAATACCTATAACTCATCTTATTCATTCAGCATATAATTAAATACTCCCTCAAGCATGTATTCACTTTCTATTTATACATGTATTTACAATTTACATCCTACATGTATAACTCCTTAAATCATCTTTATACCTAATTCATTATGTAAGTTCTCTTTCTTACCCAAAGTTAATCGAATCTCTTTATTAACCACTCCCAACTCATTTGTACTAAAACTTAACTTAGTAATAACATCGATTCATATCTTCTCACACTACATTCAATAATTACCATATATCATAACTACTGTACCAAACAAAAGGGTAAGTTAGGAGTTCACTTACCTCATGCGTCCGAGTTCAAGCATAGCTTCCGTGTTTATCCTTGGCCCGTTGCCCTTCCATGCTTGTATCCATGTTGACATGACTCCTATCCGTACATGTCATCACATTCATCATAACATGAT
>CM060397.1:181293816-181333066 GCA_030545235.1 Helianthus tuberosus | reverse complement strand
TAAACCTCTAAACAATGCATGATTCGGACATCACAAAAGGCTATCATCGGTTTCTATATCTAGCACACAATCACTTGGTTCAATGACAACATATGTATGTATTTGTTACATCATTTTGGCATATTATTCATAAACAACATTTTAACACATAGCTAGCATCAAAGGCTATCATTCACTAAACGTATTGTGTCCATTATTCATGTCAATGAAATATCTTTACCATTCAACAATGTCCATTAAATCAACAAATACTTTCATCATACTTAAACAATAGCTACAATGCACTTTAGCACATAATCAACACTTTTTATCACGCATATACGTGTGTTTGCAAGAAACACTAACCGGGCAAGGATTTCGGGTGTAGAAGATGTGAAGGATTGAGGAAAGAGCTTCCGAGTGTTGATCTCAAGCAAATCCGAGAACCCTTTGGTTGTCACCGGTTTGATCCGAGAGGGGTGGAGTGTTGAGGTTTAGGGTTTTAGTGAGAGAGAGAGAGAGTGTGTGTGTAGGAGAGTGTGTGTGGGTTGCCCAAAAATGGCAAGGTTGGCTAGGAGCATGAGTTATATACTAGCCCTAAGTTGGTTCACCCTAGTGGGTTTTCGAGTGGGGTGAAGAGAAGCATGGCCCAACCGGCCCAACAGTTACACTGTTCACTCGAGACCGAGTGGTCTCGAGTTGGGTTCATGGTCTCGGCTTGTTACATACCCACATATACATAACTACACCTTATACGTACATATTATCAACACATAGCACATCAAGATAATTCACAACTTTCATTTGCTAATATATAAACACATAACGTTCAAGCATGTTACATGGAGATACAATGAAGGGTTCTAAATTATGAGTTGTCACAGCAGCCGTTCAAAAACTCATTTTATCTTAGTCTTTTCGTGACTAATTTACCGTTCCCCCCCCCCCCCCCCCGTTTTACCATTACTATGGTTTTTAACACTTGTTTTTAGTTCCGACCCGTATCATTTCGCGTCGGTAACCATATTTCAAATATTATCTCTATTGTATTTATAACTTATAAAATAGATACGTATTTTACAAAAAAAGGTGTAAGTTTCACTTACCTTGCATCCGATTATGCTCTTTTTTTCCGCGTACTCGCTTCGTTTGACCCGCTTCTTTCCCAAGCTTCCACCTTGCTTGTCGAGCATCAACTGTTATTCAATATTCTCAAGGTGGTTAGATTAATCATAATTAAATACGATTATTTCACTTTAGGGATTTTATACTAAATTATCATCTATCGTATTGTGGGTCAGTTTGACTTTTTAAAAGTCAAACGCCCATTAGTATATGAAATGCATAATTAAATCTATCAACTAGTTTAAGCATTCCTTAATTATCCGGTAGGCGTTATCTCTTGGCCACCGTTTTAACCAATGTTCTAATCAAATTCATTATACTTCTAATTTCTTTAACTAGTTCAAGCGATTATCGTGACTAGTTTCTTTATTCATTTTCGCAAAAACCAAGGGTTCCCTTTTATAAGCGTGACCCGTTTCATCATACTATTTTGCATTCATCCGAATACCTATTATAATCAAGTTTTATACACAACCGAGTAGACCGCGATTTCATTCAGGCACTTTAACAAGCACCTAGTGGGCATAATTTTTACATATTTACAATCAAGTTCATAACTTGTCATTTAGCCAAGATTAACATCAATTAAGCATGTTCATGTAAATTTTTCATATCATATTTTGAAATCACTTCCAAGAACTCAAATTACACTAGAATAACCATCCTAATCCTAGTGTTTATCATGTTTCTACAAAACCCACTAATCACCTATATTGGTGATTATGGAATTTACAAGTATTGAGCATAATTTCATCAATCTAATGACTAGGGTTTATTCCTAGGCACTATTTCACTTCAAATTCATCCCTACAACATTCATGCAACACTAATTTCGAATTATAATTGTTCATCCAGAATTTTGGATGGAATCAAATAACGAATTTTCACATACCTTATGACCCTTTTATGAAGGAGATCACTAATCTTTGCTTGGATTTCGATTTAGGTCAGATCTGTGCCTTCAATTGATCAATTTTTGCATAAACTAGGGTTTGAGGAGAGCTCTTGGTCGCCCCTGTGTTTTAGTCGAACCAGACACACACTCTTGTGTGTGTTTGGGTTTTATTTATTTATTTATTTTTAATAAAATTTATTTCAATTTTGACACTTTTAACCCTCCAACTATCATTAGGTTTTTATTTTAGGTGTTTTCAACACACTAACAAGTTACTACAAGGCTTTCCTTTAACTAGGTTATTATTATTTTTTACTCCTAGTTAGTTCATTCTATTTATTACTGACGTCCAATTTATAAATGAAAAGGTTTATATTTTCGGGGTGTTACAGAATCTGACCACAAACTAATCATGATTTCCAGGCAGTACCCATGATCCCATTTCCAACAGCAGCAGGTTTGATGGATGCAAATGCACATTAACTGAAATGGACATGCTGCAAATGGACATGAAACTGAAATGGACATGCTGCAAATGTTCAAACCTGCTGTCATCAACATTTTGATCCATAAAACCTGCTGATCCATAAACAAACCAAATGGACATCTAACTGCCATTAAACCTGCTGATCCATAAACAAACCAAAGGACATCTAATTGTCATCATCTAACATTTTGATCCATCTAACCTGCTGCACATAAACAACTAAGTCTGCTGCACATAAACAAGTAAACCTGCTGCCTATAACCTGCTGCACATAAACAACATTTTGATCCAAACAACTGCCCTAACAACTGATTAACAAACTTATTACAAGAATGACACTTATAACCCCTGCACATACCTGCTGATTAGCAAACAACTGCCCTAACAACTGATTAACAAACTTATTACAAAAATGACACTTATAACCCCTGCACATACCTGCTAATTAGCAAACAACTGCCCTAACAACTAATTAACAAGCTTATTACAAAAATGACACTTATAACCCCTAACAACTGATTAACAAACTAATAACAGACCCTTATAACCCCTTATAACCCCTGTATGCAGCTGTTTGGCTAATCACAGCTTTGACTTATGCTAATCAAAGCCTTGACTTATGCTAATCACAGCCTTGACTTATGCATAACTCTTCTATATATAACTAACTCACAATAGACATTCATTCCAATAGACATTCAACAGTAAAAAACAATAGACATTAAAAAACAAGCATACCATGCAATAGGCATTCAATAGTAAGCATGGTTAGATAAGGATCATTGTTAAAGATCATTAGTCCTACTACATTGTTGCATTCAACAGTAAGCATAGTTAAATAAGGATCATGATATATACACAAAATGCATGTTTAACTTAACTTAACCTACAGATTACACAAAACATCCTAATATATTACAGTTCAACTACGCAACCATTTCCTGCTGGGGGGGAAACTGGAAATGCAGGAAAGGGCGGCCTCGCATTTTGATAACCAAGGACACCACAATCGATCCAAGTGAAAGACGAATCCTCATATCCACTGCAAACACAGAAAGATCCATGTTCAATAACCCCTGTTTTTTTTTTCAAAAACCCAAGTTCAATAACCCCTGTTTTTTAACCTGACATTACTTGTTCTGTAACCTGAGATTACTTGTTCATTAACCACAATCACAATACTTGTTCGATTTTACCTGACAAGTGCGAGAACAGGGGGGATCGGCGGTGGACAGGTGGATCGCCGGTGGACAGGGGGATCGCCGGTAGTGTGGACAGGGGGATCGCTTGTCACGGCCACCGACCCGGTTTGACCCGTTTCAAGAGCCGCGAGACAGAAAATCCCGTGGTATTTATTTAATTAAGTTGACAGCGGAAGTTTTCATCAGGATCTTTTTAAAACTGAAATTTTTCCCGATTATTTTATTTCACAACTCGGGATAAAACCCCGGTAATTTACAATCATATGATTTCACGGAGAAATCTTTATTTTACAAAACATGTTTCTTTATTTTATAATAAGCCACTTTCTTAAGCTTGCAGTGCTCCACGGCACTTTTCCTGAATCACAACAGATCACCTGAAACATGTTTGAAAAATGTTTTATCAGCGGAAAATACTGGTGAATCATTCTTTTTACTAAAAGGATACTTTTGTTATAATGTACAGTATTAAGGGTGATTACATTGTTTCTATATCAACCAACTACCCACAGTATTTGTCACTCGACCGGATCTGTGACTATGGTCATATCACCATTGGCCACCCGTTTGTCCAATGGCAAAGATTATCAAGTAATGTATACAAAACCCCACATACTGGCTGTAATTTGGTGATTACAAAGACTTAATCCCTGTAATTATAACCTTGAAAATAAACATGCTTTTGAAATTAAATTTGATAAAAAGAGAATGACTCACATTGCAGATTTAATATGAACAGAGCTTAGCCTACTGATTAGCCTTGATAACCTAGTTTAAATAACAATGCACACAAAACTAGGTTAGTAACCAATACAACATTTACGATAACTCACGAGATCAAACCCTCACATCGAATGACAAAGTGCGATACTTAAACATCCATCGAATTAACGACGAATAACAAAGCATAGCCCTAATGTGGGCAGCACTTAAACATCCATTGGATAGTTTAATCGATCGAACATTGAATCGTAGCAGCGATCGAGTTATTACGCTGTTTATGCGGCAGCGATTTGTGATCGTGTGTGTTTTAGAATTGTTTCTACAATATCTCAGTGTATATAACGAATTTCTTCGTCGTTTCAACTCCAGAATTCAAGTCCCAAACACCCCTATTTATACATAAAATTTGACCCCCTCGCGTGACGCGAGGGGTACCCCTATGGGCGTCGCGTGGCGCGAGGGGTTCCTATTTACCATAGGGTAGCCACGTTTCTAACTAGCCTTGCTGAGTTGACGGAATTGTAAAATTCGATTTTGACAGTAAAATTTGTGGATAATCATAACTAGGGTTTACCCCCCTGAGTTTTAGGGGCCCTGATCCTGATTCTGATAGTTTTGAAAATTTTAGGGTTTATGCAGAATCACTTGGGTTTCTCAATTAGGGTTTCCTATTGGACAATTAACTTAATAAATAGGACTTTTGATGAGAGTTGTTACATCGCTGGTGGTGGAGGTGGAAGCAATCTCTCATTCTCTGATTGGCTCATTTTCTCCGGTGGACGGACAGGTGGTGTGGTCGCCGTTAATGAGGAAGAAAGGTGTGGTCGCCAGTGGTGGAGGTGGAAGCTTAGGGGGTAAGATTGTAGTATAATATTAAGGTACAGGGGTAATAGTATATATAAGGTAACTATTAAGGTAAAATTACATTTCTGCCCTTTAACCCCCTTTGACTGTTTAAAGATAACCCAGGAATTTGACACAGGGGGGTAAAAGTGCGACATAACATCAACGTTGGGGGGGGGGGTTTGCAATTATTTCGTTAGAGGGGGTCAGAGTGCCAATTGGCCTAAACCCCAGGGGGTAAAATTGCAGTTTACTATTTTAAAAGTGTTCCAGTTAGGTCACTCAAGTTTCAAAAGTGTTCCAATCAGATCACTCAACATTCATTTTTCATTAATATTAAGGTTTTTTCATCTATTTCATAGGTAACCGTGGTGATATGGATTTTTATTTTCTTTTTTCCCTTTTATTTGATGCTAACTCGAGTGACGTGGATTGTAACTTGTTTTTTTAATGTAATTAAAGTGTTTTTATTTTTAATAAATATAATTTCATATATTAAAATAATCCGAGCCCAACATCTTATGCTCCATTTTTTTCTTGACACATGGAAAAAAAGACATGGCTCGATTTGAATGTTAAGTTATCTAATTATGACAAAAACGATACAAATGACCTAATTAGAACACTTTTAAAACTTGGTTACTATTCCGTGACATTTTCCCTTAACAAAAATATAAAAAGAGTTAAATGGCCGGATAGTCCCTGTGGTTTAGCGTTTTTTCACCTTTAGTCTCTAACTTTCTAAAATTACCTCTATAGTCCCCAACTTTTCAATTTTTGTTCCCGGATAGTCCCTGACGCGGATGGAGGTTAGTTTTTGGAGTTAGATTGGTGCCAAATGACTAAAATACCATTATTAATATAAAAAAATGTTATTAATTGTATATTTAATTAATTATATAATAATAAAAGAAAGTAAGCCCCACCCCACCCCTCTCCCCTTTTTCTCTCTCTCCCCTTTTTCTATATTTCATATCTCTGTAACTTCCACCTCCACACCACCAAGCCACCACCACCACTAAGCCACCACCCTCATCATCAGCAGGTTCACGTTCACGATTCACCTCCACAGTCTTAACACCCCCAAAAAAATCACATTGACTTACTTTCTTTGTTTACAATTTTGTAAAAAGTTATTCAACCTTGTGTTGAAGGTTTGCCACTTCCATATGGACCTCCAAACTCCTGATTTTTGGACAACCCTGCGTTGTTAGAGTGTGATGGATGTCTTCCTAGACCCTGAACACAAACAAATTCTACCGTCTAAGATTCTACAATTCGCTTATGTGTTAAAAAAACAAAGAGCCAGAAAGAGGGAGAAGGATATATACCGTAGAGGAAGGACCAAAAACCGAGCTGAAGAGGCCCGACATTTAACTAACCCCCATCCGCGCTAGGGACTATCCGAGAACAAAAATTAAAAAAGTTGGGGACTATAGATGTAATTTTAGAAAGTTAAGAACTAAAGGTGAAAAAATACCGAACCACATGGACTATCCGGACATTTAACTCATATAAAAACTTTAAAAGTTTTATAACTAAAATGGCCGTCCACCTGATTTTCTGATTTTCAAAATAAAATATGAAGTCCATTTGTTTTTTGTTTTTTTTTTAATGTTGCCGAGAGATGAGAAATAAACATAATCCACCCTTCACACCAAAGCTGAGCAATCACAACCGTCCATTCTCATGCCACGTTACCGATCCGCGTGACAACCCAATCATCCAATAAAAACACATTCCCCTCTCATATATAACCAACACCGTAACCTCTTTCAATCACACATCAAATTCTTCAAATTTCAAACCCTAGAATTTCAATTTCCCCAAAAAAACCAATGGCGCCAAAGGCAGAGAAGAAGCCCGCCGAGAAGAAGCCAGCGGAAGAGAAAGCACCGGCGGAGAAGAAGCCAAAGGCCGGAAAGAAACTGCCCAAAGAAGCCGGAGCTGCCGCCGGAGATAAGAAGAAGAAGAGAACGAAGAAGAGCGTGGAGACGTACAAGATCTACATCTTCAAGGTGTTGAAGCAGGTCCATCCTGACATCGGAATCTCCAGCAAGGCCATGGGAATCATGAACAGTTTCATCAACGACATCTTCGAGAAACTCGCTCAGGAGAGTTCCAGGCTTGCAAGGTACAACAAGAAGCCCACTATCACGTCTCGGGAGATCCAGACTGCTGTGCGCCTTGTTCTTCCTGGTGAATTGGCCAAACATGCTGTTTCTGAAGGCACAAAGGCCGTCACCAAATTCACTAGCTCTTAGAATTTCAAAATGTTTCTTGATAGTTTTGAACTTTGTAGGGTATTGACTCTTTGAATTGATATTGAATGAATGTGTTTGTTCAGTACAAATTTAATTAAAAATATGTTTATTATTA
This sequence comes from Helianthus tuberosus, assembly GCA_030545235.1. Taxonomy (NCBI): domain Eukaryota; kingdom Viridiplantae; phylum Streptophyta; class Magnoliopsida; order Asterales; family Asteraceae; genus Helianthus; species Helianthus tuberosus. Next base: position 181,325,433 of record CM060397.1, on the reverse strand, counting down.
GCAAAATAAGGGTTAATTGGTTTAATTGTCATGTTGCAACATATGGGTCCTAGTCGATTTAATTTTTCATATCTAAGTTTTAAGTTTCGGTCTATTTTTTTATTAGTTAAGACGTTGCTACGCGTGTACATGGTTCAATATTTTTTACAATTTTTTTTTTGGTTTAATAGTCTTGTTACAAAACATGGATCCTAAATACTAATTGTTTAAAAAATGATTATTTTAAGGAAATGAAAGAAGAGAAATAACACTTATTCTTTATATATTGACTGGAAATCCAAGAAGGCCAGGCTTGCATCATTAGCCCACGAACCAAAAGTTGAACGGATACAAAGGGCCCATTTTAGTCCATTACACATGTAAACACAAACAAAAAAATAAACTAACATTAGTTATAAGCTAAAAATACTAGTTAAATCATTATTTGGAAATTTACCTATATATTAAATTTAGAACACAATGCATAGTAATTTACATACAATGTTTTCAGAACCGGACCGGAGGTCTATCCGGTCACCTTACGGAGTCAAAGGTCGGACCGGTCCGACCGGTTCGACCGGATTACGTCATAAATTATATATAAATATATATAAAACATAGAAAAAATAGATAAAATTCCAAATAGTTAAGGAACTAAAAACACAACCATTAGTCATCCAAAAACATTCAAAAGTACCAAATCTTGCAACTAACTATCAAACATAGTGTCAAATCTTGTTTTGAGTTTTTTAGATTAGGTTTTGAAGTGATTTATTCCATATTTAATTAAAAAAAAAAACCATGACCGGCCTGACCCGCCGGCTCGACCTCCGGCCTAATGTTGGTCCGGTTTGATGGCATGAACCGGCCCGGATGAAGTCCCGGTTCCCGCCCGGACCGGTCCGACCGGCCGGTCCGGTCCGATTTTCAAAACATTGTTTACATATAAATTAAATTATACATATATTTTTAATACTTTTAAGCTTGTGTCAATCGGTACTAGTATCAAAAACACCGATACTGTTATCGGTACATGAAGGTAAAAACTGACACCAGTCTAGTATAGAAAACGCCAAAAGTCGGTATCGAATTGATTTTGAAAATCTTTTGGTTCGGGAAATTCGCTACTGCTACCCGGTACCATTTGCTCATCCCTGATAACGGGTACCGTACGAACAACAACGGTATCGTGCAACTTTTTTTGTTGATTTTCTTTCATTTTTAATGATTTCTTTTTTTAATTTCAGGGGTAGGGATGAGTTCGGTGCTAACCAATATCGAATCAGTATTGGTACCGAAAATACCAGTTACGATACCGGTATATGAAGGAAAAAACTGGTAGCGAACCGATACCAGGAAAGCTAAAAGTCGTACCGAATTGGTACTTAAGATCTTTCGGTTCGTGAATTCAGTAACGGTACCCAGTATCATTTGCTCATATCTAACCACAGGTTTCATACAAACAACATGATTACCATACAACATTTTTGGTTGATTTTCTTTTGGTTATCTTTTAGTGTGTTTTTTTTATGTATTTTCTTTTCATTTTTGTCAGCGGTTCCGTGCGCAACGCGCTTATATTGATTTCAAAACACATGTAAACACAGACTAAACAACAAAAGACGTTCGCCGCAACGTGGCGATAGTAAAAAAACTAGTTGAATTGAACAAAATGTTAAGTGCTACTTTTCACAAATATTAGGGGTAATCTTCGGGTTGCGAGTTTTTCGAGTCGGGTTTTGAGCTGGGAAAAAGTGACCCGATGACCAACCCATTTAAAGTTCGGGTTAGTTGGATTAGGGTTAGTTAGGGTCAAGTTGCTTGGTTTTCAGATTTAGATGTAAATAAAAAAAATGTTTCCCTTTTTACAAATTGTTGTCGATATTTAACATGCTACAGGCAAATATCATCAAAGTTCAAACATAATTTGACAATATGATATGATAATATTCTAAAGTCTCAAAACTTAATGTTCTAAATACCAAAGATTCCAAACGAAAACGAATCTTTAAAAATGACAACAATTGTTCAGGTTTTTGGCTGGAAAAAAAAGCGACCCAATAACCGACACATTCGGGCTTTTTTTTTGTGGATATTCTCTAATTCAGGGTTTGATGACTTTAGATTCGGTCACGTTTTAGGTTAAAATGAACAACTATGCAAAATAGATTAATAACTTATAAAAATGATAATAAACTTAACTCTTTTACATTTCACTCCTTTAACTTTCTTCTTTTTTCTAAACCAACTTGTTTCCGAATTAAAAACGACGAGGCATCGACGGAGATGGCGACAACAATGATGGGAGGGGGGGGGGGGGTCAAGGTGGGGGTGGTGGTGGCGGGTAGCACTCACCAACTTTTATCCGTTGTAACAAAACAAGTTTTGTAGTAGTGATTCATATTTATATTAGTAAACCCAAATGAAACCATACATAATTTTTGACCGAAATCAGTCAATTACTTGATTAATGGGTCATGATTGTTGGGTGTATGGGTAATGGAACAAGATCAAAGTATCCGTAACTTTTAGCATGACAATATCAAGTAATGTGTCAATTGTGATCCTCGAAACACCGAGGAAACATATGTTAACCCAATATATAAATAAAATTTTCGGGATAATTGCTATAGCTATATATTACCAAACTTGATCATGGTTGTCTCTTCTGTATAAAAGAAAAGCCCAAAGTGCTACCGATGGTAACAAAAAGATGCTTTATGCCTTGGTTTTTCGCATAATTGGCAAACAACAACAGTTTTATTTGAAAATTCATGTGGTGATGCCATTGCAGAGATTGGAACAAGAGGTATTGAAATTCGATTCAGTTTGTTTTTTTAATCTACTCTCATGAGTCAACATTTTAGCACGTAATCGAGAGAATGAGGTTTTTTATTACAATTTTCTATATTGCTGACAAACATTCTATAATCAACACGTAAACATTTTCTTTAGTTATCGGATCACCATTTGATTTTTTTATTTAAACCTAAAATTGATTTTAGAGAATCGAATAGGTTTTTAGCCTCAGAAACAAATTTGGATCCTTGTTTTAACGAGTGAAATTGTGTCTCTACAGGTTTTGGTTTGCGAATACCCGTTGATGAAACGTCTGCTCTATTTTATGGCATAATTCTGCAACAAATGTAGTTCATCTAGCAATTTGGATTAACGGTGGAGAAAGATTAGCAGTTATGAAGGTGGGTACGTACGCATCAAATTTATCCCAAGCAATTCTAGCTTCAACTTCATTCGGTGGAATAGATTCATGATTCAGGTACTGAAGGAAACCTATTGTCTTCTAAACAATTAGGGTTTGATGTTGCCAGTTCAGAAAATTGGTGTTATCCAACTTAATTGGCATAAGATTTGTGATATTTGGATAATTGTTTCCTGAATTGGTGAGATTTTCACCTTTAGTTGAAGATGATGATGAATTTGTTATGATTAGTAAAACAAGAATGAAAAAGAGATGAGATTTAGAAAGAAAAATGAAGAGAAAAGATGAAGGAAAACAAATCGAAAAGAATTGAGGATTGCCGAAAGTTTTGCCGGAGATATAATGTTAAATCCGCTATTTCTGGAATCAGGCCATCAGGATCAAGAGCATATGCTCTGATACCATGTGAAAGATCAGTATTTTGTGATGTAAGAAATTGTTTCCATTAAGTGTAATATGAAATTATGAATGACACATTGTGTATTCATAAACCATCTCAAACTAATCTTAACTAACTCAACTAACCAATAGATGACATGTTAAATCCGCTATTTCTCAAAGTTTAATTAAAAGAGTAATATGATGTTGTCCTTAATTAAAAGCGTTTAGTTTAAATCTAACGTGTGTGATTTACAAATTGGCGCCTTTTTTATGAAACTATTTAATAAAACATCAATGGTTGTGTTCTCTAATAAATAGTCAAAAGAATAGAGTCAAGAAAGAGGTATGAAATAATTCACATGCAACAATAGGTTATAATCAAATATTTATTATGGAAAATATTAATTATAGGTTATCGTTCACTCATTCGACCCGTTATATTAGTCCTTTATTGAAATGGTGTGTCGTTTCCTTCCTTTAAAGTGATGTATTAAAGGATGCGTCTCTAATATATTAAGCTAATATATTAACGATAGGAGTTTTGACATCTAATATATTGATGCTAAAACAATCATAATTCAATCTCATTGCACCGTGTTGAGATTCGTAACTCGTTATTTAATAAATATTAGACCACCCGTAGTGGGGCGTGATTTTTTTAAAAAATTGAAAAAAAACGCCCCATAACGCCCCCTTCCATTACACTAGGCGTTATAGGGCGTTATATTTGAAAAAAAAAGGGTTGAGCGTTTTAATTAAAACGCTATGCACAAACATGTTTAACCAATCAATTGAGAGATAATGCCCCATGGTGGGGGCATTATATTTCTTCACCACTACACATGGTTTTATTCAAACCCTTTATTCTTTAATAACGTTTTTTAAAAAAATGTTAGTGAAATGATTTGCAATCTGTTGGCTGATGGGAGATGAGAAAATTGCAATCTACGCTTCACAATGAATCCGAATAATAACAACCGTCCATTTTCACGCCACGTCACCGATCCGCGTAACAAGCCAATCATCCAATAAAAACCCATTGACGTCTACTATATAACCGGATCCCGTAACCTCTTTCAATCACACAATCAATCAATCCCCCCAAATTACAAACCCTAGAATCTAAATTTCCCCAAAAAAACCAATGGCGCCAAAGGCAGAGAAGAAGCCCGCCGAGAAGAAGCCAGCGGAAGAGAAAGCACCGGCGGAGAAGAAGCCAAAGGCCGGAAAGAAACTGCCGAAAGAAGCCGGAGCTGCCGCCGGAGATAAGAAGAAGAAGAGAACGAAGAAGAGCGTGGAGACGTACAAGATCTACATCTTCAAGGTGTTGAAGCAGGTGCACCCTGACATCGGAATCTCCAGCAAGGCCATGGGAATCATGAACAGTTTCATCAACGATATCTTCGAGAAACTCGCCCAGGAGAGTTCCAGGCTTGCAAGGTACAACAAGAAGCCCACCATCACGTCTCGGGAGATCCAGACTGCTGTGAGGCTTGTTCTTCCCGGTGAATTGGCCAAACATGCCGTTTCTGAAGGCACAAAGGCGGTGACGAAATTTACAAGCTCTTAGGGTTTCAAAATGTTGGTGTTTTATGACTAAATAGTTTTAATCTAGATTTGATTGAATCTGTTTGTCCAGAGTGCAAAGTTTATGAATTATGTTTCTTAGCATTTTTGTCTTTGCCTTTTCTAATTAACAATTGAACCATAGATTGATGGTTTTAAATTGATTGTATGCCATAATCCTGATGAATGATCAGATGGCATCAATTCAATGCAATCATATGCATTTTTTTTACTATTGTATAATGTAATTTGACTATATAATAAGTTTGGCTTACCTTTAGTATGACCTTTGATTTGCCATAACTGTTCTAAAATTGCGCAGATAGATTCAACACGTTGTCTGAACTGATCTTGTCTGAGGTGATAGTCAATTATGTTTCATCTTTTTGTATCGAAGTAAACTCTCGTTTAGTATGATATTGTCAAGGACTTCAGGCTCTATTTCATGGTTCATTAAGCACTTGTTAGTATCCATTGCATTAATAGCTAATGTATTTGTTGTTTAGTTACAATGCAAGCTTTAAAGTGCGGTTGCACATCTTGGAATTGCTCCTTAGACTCTGTTAAACTGTTAACTAACCCCTTTGATTATAACTAACAAAGAATCACTTACTGAAGTGAAGGAAGGAATTCAAAGTAAAACTTAATTATCTCGCTCCAGCACGACCAATGTCACCAGTGAGAGAAGGGCCAGAAGAGGGTTCATCTTCAAGGGGTTTAATATCTGATAATGGGGCAGTAGTAAATTTGATTGATTCTAACATTGTAAGTTCTTAAATGGTTTACTGTATTACGAAAAAAAAGGGTAAGTGCACGGTACCCCTGACCGCGGAGGAGATACCCCCTCCCAAGCCGCTACCCGACCAAGCAAGCCTGGCGGTGAAATCCCCAGCCGAGTTGACAAAGGATTCGCATGGGGGTCGAACCTGCGTCCCAACGGTTTGTATGGGTGTCGGTGGCCAGGTTTACTGTATTACACAACAAACATTATTAACTATTTTAGTTTTTACAGGCTCCAAGATCATTTGCTGAATCTCACGAGCAACCATCTGAGGTTATTTTCAGATTTGAGCTGCGGATGTAAGTTCTCTGAGTTTGCTGTTTTAAGTTCACAAGGGATGAAAGGACATTAATTTTTTCTTAACCCTTTTTTTTTTTTTTTTTGTCATGTTAGTAGTAGTGTGTTTTATGATGCACTGGGACGGGGACGGGGACGGGGACGGGTACGGGAAACGGCAAAACTAAAAAATTCAAGAAGCGGGGACGGGACGGGTACGGGAATTAAAACATATAAAAAAATAAATATATATTAAAGATAATGTAACACAAAACCCTAAAATAGTTATATATTGATGTAAAGTTCAAAAATTTCATATCTTTCTAATCTAAATCAAACGTTAACAAGCAAATCGCTTTCAAGTTCCGGTTCATCTAAAAAGTTGGAAAAAAAAAAACAAATGACAAATTAAAAAAAATCTCAGGACATTTTTTAACTAAATCAAATAAATTAACAAAGTAAAAATTAATAAAAAGTTAAACTTCTATTTAAATGAAAGACATAGATTAATTAATATTCATCAATTTATATAGTCTTAAACACAAAGGTCGGTGGCACCATCAAATGACATTCCTGTCCCTCAACTTTTGTCTTTTCCTCACCTTTTACACCGCCTCACCCTTGCACAAGAGACAAAAATTTCTGTGTGTTGTTCTTTCAAAACTTCTGAGATCTCTCAAAGCGCTCTTCAAACGCGAGTCATGGTATCAGAGCCATCAGTGTGCTCTATGGGTTAATCCATTATTCGCTTCCGTTTCTTTTTTCACCGAGTGACATAGTGTGATTCTTCGTTCTAGGGTTTCATATTTTGGGGATTTGTTGTCTTCTTGGAAGGTTGCATAGGTCTTACAAGATCTGTGTAGTTCTTGTCGGTTGAAGAAGATTGATCGAAGTCAGTCTTGGTCATTCGTGTGAAGAATAACGCTCGACAATTTGAATACGATTCATCGTTTGATGAACAGGATGAAGAAGATGAGTCCCAACTAATAGGTTAAGAAGACTGAAAAGTCTGTCTAACCCTAATTCCCTTTTCAGCCGGCAAGGTGAAGATGATGATTGACGATGACGGGAGTGTTAACAGTGAAGGTGAAGATGATTGCCAGTGACAGAGACGATGATGATGATGACGAATGGATGAAGATGGAGGTGTATTGTGTTTCAAGTTATATGTTGATTTTTGTTTTAAATAACTAAAGTAACCCCTTTTGATAGCAGCCAGTAACCAAAAAGTAGCAGGTGGTGGTGATCAGGAACATCTTCATCTTCAACTCTCCGATTAACCGGAGCCAAATTGCTCCGATGGACATAACAGAAGGATCACCGGATCTCCATGGATTCCGGATGCCAGCCGAATGGGAACCTCACTCTCAAACGTGGCTCGGTTGGCCTGTAAGTCCTGTATTATCTTATTAGTGTTGCCGATTTTGACCTAATTAGGGTTTTCATGTTCGAATTACAGGAGCGTCCAGATAATTGGCGAGACAACGGAGTTTACGGCCAACGTGCGTTTGCGAAAGTTGCTTCTGCTATCTCCAAGTTTGAGCCTGTTACTGTGTGCGCCAGTGCCTCTCAGGTTAGGTTAGGTTAGGTTACATATGTGTGCGATTTTGATTTCTGTTTGGAATTTGTTTGTTCGTTGCTTGGTAGTTTGGTTGCTATAGATATATGGGTGTGTGTATGATGGATTTGAGTGTAAGTTTTGATTACTTGACTGTGTGAAAAAAGAATGTGCGTATTTGAGAAAATTAGTTATGTTGAATTGGAATTTGTCAATTCTATGATTCTTTGTGCTTCTGTTTGTTTGTTTGTTTCCATTGCAAGTTAGCTACCTTCTGTTGTTTAGCTTTGTATGATTCAAAATAAACATTGAACTTATATTACAATCAATCATGAATTAACATTAATTTAGCTTAGCCTCTTCATGATTGAATTGGTTTAGTGTAAATTTTCATATATTTTGTTGGTGTATTCTTTTAAAAATCATGATTGGAAACTGATATAAGTTATAGTTTGCAGTATCGAATGGGCCTGTGAAGTTGGCAGATTTCATGGAAGAAGAAAGTTGCAAAGAGGGGTCCAGAGGTGAGTTTAACTATATATAGTGTATACATTAGGACCATAAATGCATTAAGACCGTAAACAACCATAATTCCGCCGACTATAAACAACCTAGAGATTGCCGCTGCAACGCGCGGCATCTGGCACCATCCTAGTAAATATTATAATTAGTATTGCAATTAATTAACTAAAGAAGAATTCGAAAAGACAGTGAAAGTGAAAGACATTGACCATTGACAAGACTTTTTTTATTGAATTCTGTAATTACAAAATTACCCTTTATTTTCTCTTAAATCCATCATCTTCTTCAAATATCACTTGAAGAGTTGCAGGTTTTTGACCATCAAAACAAATCGGGAAAAAAAATTAGTTCCGCCCCTCGAAACGTCCCCTGAAACTTTTTGGAGTCGTCCCCAATAACCCATAAACGTTTTTGGAGTCATCCCCATAACCCGTCCCCTGCTGCATCGCTTATCCAGGCCGTCCCCAGCTTGTCGGAAACGTTTCCACGGCGTCCCCGTGCCGTTTCCGTCCCCATGCAGTCCCCGGGACGGGAGACGGCACCTACTAGCCGTTTCCGTGCTTCCGAGGTGTGTTTTATGATGCACTGGGACGGGAACGGGGTACGGGGACGGGTACGGGAACGGGAAACGGCAAAACTAAAAAATTCAAGAAGCGGGGACGGGACGGGTACGGGAATTAAAACATATAAAAAAATAAATATATATTAAAGATAATGTAACACAAAACCCCAAAATAGTTATATATTGATGTAAAGTTCAAAAATTTCATATCTTCATAATCTAATCAAACGTTAACAAGCAAATCGCTTTCAAGTTCCGGTTCATCTAAAAAGTTGGAAAAAAAAAACAAATGACAAATTAAAAAAAATCTTAGGACATTTTTTAACTAAATCAAATAAATTAACAAAGTAAAAATTAATAAAAAGTTAAAATTCTATTTAAATGAAAGACATAGATTAATTAATATTCATCAATAAATTATTATTATAATTAGTATTGCAATTAATTAAGTAAAGAAGAATTCGAAAAGACAGTGTACAGTGAAAGTGAAAGACATTGACCATTGACCAGACTTTTTATATTGACTTCTGTAATTACAAAATTACCCTTTATTTTCTCTTAAATCCATCATCTTCTTCAAATATCCCTTGAAGAGTTGCAGGTTTTTGACCATCAAAACAAATCGGGAAAAAAAAATAGTTCCGCCCCTCGAAACGTCCCCTGAAACTTTTTGGAGTCGTCCCCAATAACCTAGAAACGTTTTTGGAGTTGTCCCCATAACCCGTCCCCTGCTGCATCGCTTATCCAGGCCGTCCCCAGCTTGTCGGAAACGTTTCCACGGCGTCCCCGTGCCGTTTCCGTCCCCATGCAGTCCCCGGGACGGGAGACGGCACCTACTAGCCGTTTCCGTGCTTCCGAGGTGTGTTTTATGATGCACTGGGACGGGTACGGGAACGGGGTACGGGGACGGGTACGGGAACGGGAAACGGCAAAACTAAAAAATTCAAGAAGCGGGGACGGGACGGGTACGGGAATTAAAACATATAAAAAAATAAATATATATTAAAGATAATGTAACACAAAACCCCAAAATAGTTATATATTGATGTAAAGTTCAAAAATTTCATATCTTCATAATCTAATCAAACGTTAACAAGCAAATCGCTTTCAAGTTCCGGTTCATCTAAAAAGTTGGAAAAAAAAAACAAATGACAAATTAAAAAAAATCTTAGGACATTTTTTAACTAAATCAAATAAATTAACAAAGTAAAAATTAATAAAAAGTTAAAATTCTATTTAAATGAAAGACATAGATTAATTAATATTCATCAATAAATTATTATTATAATTAGTATTGCAATTAATTAAGTAAAGAAGAATTCGAAAAGACAGTGTACAGTGAAAGTGAAAGACATTGACCATTGACCAGACTTTTTATATTGACTTCTGTAATTACAAAATTACCCTTTATTTTCTCTTAAATCCATCATCTTCTTCAAATATCCCTTGAAGAGTTGCAGGTTTTTGACCATCAAAACAAATCGGGAAAAAAAATTAGTTCCGCCCCTCGAAACGTCCCCTGAAACTTTTTGGAGTCGTCCCCAATAACCTAGAAACGTTTTTGGAGTTGTCCCCATAACCCGTCCCCTGCTGCATCGCTTATCCAGGCCGTCCCCAGCTTGTCGGAAACGTTTCCACGGCGTCCCCGTGCCGTTTCCGTCCCCATGCAGTCCCCGGGACGGGAGACGGCACCTACTAGCCGTTTCCGTGCTTCCGTTGTAATGTGGTCCTTTGCAGGTTCTACTGGCAATTAATAGGTTTGGACAAGATGAAGAGTTAACATGCGAGGTAATTAGTCTATTGTCTTTATAAATTATAGGTGACAATTCCGACCCGTTTATGGGTTAATGGAATAATGGATAAATAAGGATCGAAAGCCATCTCTAACAGTAGTTAATTGGATAAGCTTAGAAAACTTTGCTAAAGTGAGAAACATGTTGAGGGGCTCAAAGTTGCCCAAAGTATATTCTGAATGTATGATACCTAGTAAATCGTATTTTAAAATAACATAGTTTGATAATATAGTCTTTGTAATTATATATACCAAATACCACATCAGCTATTTGTGAATCTTACAAAAGAAAGATGAAATAGTGTGTGGGTTGGCCCAATATGGGCCGACCCAGGCCTTACCCAACTCACCTGTTCAGCTACCGTTACCATAAACAAAAGAAAGTAAAGTTGCAAGAACGAGGACAAACTTGCACATGGATCTAACATTACTTTTGTATCCACAACAATTACTATTACTTGAGGCAAATTTATTCCTTGGCGGGCTTAATTTCTTTGATCAATATAGGGACATCAAGTAGGCTATGGCTGGGAATTGGCAGAGAACGTACGCTTTTAATCATTAGTTTTGCAAAAGAAATGACGATTTCTGGTACAAATTCCATTGGTAATGGCGATTTGTAGTACAATTCCAATGTGAATGGCGATTTCTCATCTGAACTTTTTTTTTAAAATACAATCAGTGGCGGAACCATAAACTTTTAACTAGGGGATCGTAATAGAGTTTGACTTTCGTCAAGATTAATGGGCTCTCATTAAGCATCGTCTCCTTAATAGTCTCGAGTATTAAGCGAATAATCGTTAGTTGGTTTACACAAGACTGATTCAAGTGATGAAACTAAAACTATTTTACTTTTATTTGAGAGTACTTGTTACACCTGGTTTAACAGTTTAACGGGCGTTAGTATTTGTGATATATATATATATATATATATATATATATATATATATATATATATATATATATATATATATTTAAGAAAGTTAATATTTGTTTTACTTATACAATGTACTCAACTATATGTAGTTTTAAATGCATTTAATTAAATGTTATTTAGTGTATGATACATGGATACTAACTTTATATACATAAATTAGATTTATATGTTATGTATAAGACTATCCACATCAAGGATGTTTGTAGGTGACATGGAGGGTGTTCATTCCTATGTAGAGGACATTTGTGAGAGGGATGGATTAGTGGGTGTTGTAGAGGATGACATGGAGGGTGTTCATTCTTCACAATTCTTGGGGAAAAATGGTGAAGAATGGCCTAATGGTGGGTCCTTTTTTTTTTTTTTATAAGGTTGTTTGTGGGAAGGATATATATGTTATTGTTGTGGGTAAAAAGTGTTTGTGGGAAGAATAAGTGAAAAGCTGATGTGGCATGCTGATTAGGCTGTTTGTAGAAAGGATAGCATTTCACTGATGCGGATAGTCTAAGTATGATACATCATACATATGTGTACATTTGAAAAAAGAGTAAAATGCCCGGATAGTCCCATTGGTTTTCTAAAATAACACCTATAATCCTCAACTTTTGGAAATTACACTGGTGCTCCTTGTGGTTTGACAGTTTGTTACTCGGATAGTCCCTGGAGTGGATGCCGGTTAGTTTTCTCCGTTAAGTGTTGTTTTACTCATAAAAAATGATTAATTGTGCTTTTTAGGTTATCTCACGTTGAAAAGAAATTAAAACCAATTAAATAAATAGAGATATTTTTTTTTAATTGTCAAAAAATAAACTTTAACTAATGAATAATAAATAGAGATTGAGTTGTAAAAGTAACGTGGAGTAAACCCAATATCATTGTTGATCACCGACTTCAAACTTTTAGGGTGAACGGGGTGCTCCCCACGTGGGGAGTATTCCCCACTTAGCCACAACCAATCAGGTTATTCCATGTCAACTCCTCTCTTAAGTCCTCATTTTGCACTCAAACGTTGGCATCACTCCACTCACACAATTATTTTTTTATAAAAAAAGAAGAGAAAAAATGATTGGTGGAAAAAGGGTGGACCCACATTAACAACCAATCACCCCCTCTCTCTCTCTCCTCTCTCTCAATCGGTGAGCACACACCGAGCTAAACACTCCCCGCGCGGTAAAATGTTGTTGGTGGCGGTGTACCCGCACGGCAAAGGCACTCCCCGCATGGGGTCACCGAAGGTGCCCCGTGCACCCTTATATATGCCTATATACGCCGAACCCTAGAAGCTGAATATATATATATATATATATATATATATATATATATATATATATATATATATATAGGTAGAGGATCCTGTACAAAGTCCATCTTTTGTAAGAAGTGTAAGAAATAATTTGGGAATGACAAGTGTCCCTCATCTTAATTAATTCAAAAGGGTATATTAGTAATTGTACATTCTTGTCAATTAATTGATTTCCAATATAACTGGAAAAAAAAACTGGCGATGAGAATGTTAAGGGATTGATTCGAATTTTGTATTTTTTTTTGCAAGATCCAATACGATTGTTATCTACGTATCATTCTTCATCAATTATAAATACAAGAAGTCTTATGAAATCGCTAGAGACAATACAGTTGTTTAACTTCTGCGCCATTCTTCGATTCTGGTGTTTTAAAGGGTTATATACATAAAGCTTCGATCTTGAATTGGTGTTTTAATGTTTTTTGGATTCCAGATAAAACACCATGACTTGAATCATAGTCATGGTGTTTTAAAATCTGGGAATGTTTTGTATTGATTGTCCAGATGTTAAAACACCATGGATGTAATCACAATACAATGTTTTCTGGATTCTAGATAAAACACAATGACTTGAATCATAGTCAATTTATCCTGTTGTTTTAAAACACCACGCCATGAATCTGATTATACAATGTCTCCATATAAAACACCATGACTTGAATCATAGATGTTTAAAACACCACACCATGAACAATGTCTCCAGATAAAACACCATGACTTGAATCATAGTTATGATGTTTTAAAATCTGGGAATGTTTTTGTATTGATAAAACACCACGCCATGAACAATGTCTCCTGATAAAACACCATGACTTGAATCATAGTCATGGTGTTTTAAAATATGGGAATGTTTTGTATTGATAAAACACCACGCCATGAACAATGTCTCCAGATAAAACACCATGACTTGAATCATAGATGTTTAAAACACCACGCCATGAACAATGTCTCCAGATAAAACACCATGACTTGAATCATAGTCATTTTATCCAGTTGTTTTAAAACACCACGCCATGAATCTGATTATAGATCTCTTTATGATAACGTATGAAGAATATGCAACCAAAGACATCCTACAATTAAGGTGAATCATTAATTCCGATATTTAAGGAAAAAGGAGTGAATGTAGGAGTTTTTGGTTGTGTAGGTTACGGTTACCATATTTCAAACATTTAAAAAGACACTATTGCCCTTCAATTTTACATAAGGTCCCTCTAATTAAAACACAATTTACATTTTTATACCCTATTAATCTCAACCATTAGATCAAATATCCAATGGTTTAAAACACTTCTTACCCTTCTTACATTTTAGACACTTTTTACCATATCCCTACCCTATATATATATATATATATATATATATAAGATGAGAACATCATGCGTTCGGGGGCGTTCTCGGGAACAAATCATGGTGTACGAGGGAGATGCTTCGGGGCTGCAATCAATGGTTAAGTAACATGTGGTAAAGGCGAAGAAACAAGCGGTCACCGGTGAGCCATGGGTTGTTGCTAGATCTACGAGGATTTGTATATCAACACGAGTTATTTGGACTAGTGTTAAGGTAAAATATTGTTTTTCTGAAGTCACGGGGTACACATCAAAATACTTTTACTGTTATTGCAAGTTAATTTTGATTTATGAGGGTATTATATGCATATGATTTATATGATGGGTCGGTTTACGGGTGTAGTATTTATTCGTACTATTGTTGCAGACGATAGTGTAACGCCCTAAATCGTTTTAATCAAATTTAACGCAGCGGAAAATACATACTAAAAATTTCTTTTATGATAATCTTTCTTTCTCTTAAGTACATCAATCCCTTTTCTAAAAAATAATCAAAAACTAATATACTTATATCAATTTAAGTGACCACATACACCCCCCACGTACAATCCATGTCTTGACTCGATCTTCAACCGCGTACACTTCTTGATGAGACATCCAAAACTCTGTACGGCCTGCAATCACCACATTCAATCAAATCATTAGCAACAGATGACATAATAAACAAAATATAAATCTTAACACATGCATAGTAAAGCGTCAACATATCCTGCTTTCTCTTATACCAGCCTCTTCATGCATCCCTTCGATCACTAGCATCGGATTGCGAAGTTACCCTTCACTTCCAGTGTTAACATGCCTATACTTTACATTAATTCTTAATAGAAACGGTTAGTATCATTAGCTTCCCTTCATATGAACATATTCCCGAATACCTATAACTCATCTTATTCATTCAGCATATAATTAAATACTCCCTCAAGCATGTATTCACTTTCTATTTATACATGTATTTACAATTTACATCCTACATGTATAACTCCTTAAATCATCTTTATACCTAATTCATTATGTAAGTTCTCTTTCTTACCCAAAGTTAATCGAATCTCTTTATTAACCACTCCCAACTCATTTGTACTAAAACTTAACTTAGTAATAACATCGATTCATATCTTCTCACACTACATTCAATAATTACCATATATCATAACTACTGTACCAAACAAAAGGGTAAGTTAGGAGTTCACTTACCTCATGCGTCCGAGTTCAAGCATAGCTTCCGTGTTTATCCTTGGCCCGTTGCCCTTCCATGCTTGTATCCATGTTGACATGACTCCTATCCGTACATGTCATCACATTCATCATAACATGATTAGCATACAATCTCACTTATCATTTTCTCCTAAGCATTTCATCAAACACTTGGTGTGCATATCATTTCCTAAGCATAAGGTACAAGTGCTTTAAGCATGTTCTTCCCTATTTCATCTTATGAACTATCACATTCAAGCAACATCTCATAATCATAAATTCCACATCAAGTTTATCTATCTCAATCTATCATATAACACCTTATACATCATAAGATCACACTATAACATCTACAAGTTCATCATGATATCATCTTCACACTCATGAAATGGGTTTCATTCTAAATCACCCAATTACTTGAAATTATTCATGACACAAGTTCTATTTGGTGTTTTTAATACCTCTACATGCTTAATTTCATATAAATTCATGGATTTGAACATAACCCACTTCACACATGATCACCAATCTTAGATTTAAGACATACCTTATGATCCCCTCGTGTTGGTGATCATTAATCCATGCTCGGTTATGGATTTAAGCTTCATCTTGCCTTCCGATTTGATGATCTTCATGATTAGGGTTTGTGGAGCTCTCATGGAGCTCCTGGCTCTTTCTCGAACACACACGATGTGTGTGTTTATTTGTGTTTTGATTTCTTTTAATTAGTAAATAAACTTTCGTTTGTTCCACTTTAGCCCCTCGGGTTTACCTTTAAAACATAACTGATACTACCTTCATCATTTAATACTTTTGACCATACCCTTAACTAGGTTAAGTAGCCTAGTTATTTATTTCATGACGTGTCTACCCCTCTTAAATTACCAAACTCATTTTTGGGGTGTTACAGATAGGCAGTTAGGCACGATGTTAGGATTGTTTACTTGATCATCTTGTGGTGTTTGGATTATAACTTGCAATCACATGAAACGAATGATTTGATGAATTAAATGATATTTTATGGTTTCCAGGATTTTACCCTTTATCTTACTTAGCTTTAAAAGCTGACACTTGTTTTTAAAAATCGGTGTGTAACGTTCAAACATGCGTTTTTATCCCAATTTCACTATGTTAGCTTTCTCTTAAGCATTTTAACAAACACCTTAAAGGCATTGTTTTTAAATAGCCGTTATCAAGTTCATGACTCAACTATCTCGCCGAATTTTTATACTTTTTGCAAGTTTGCTATTCTAACATGCATATTAACATCAGATTTGTTTCATGCAAACCATTAACATCAGTTTTCTGATTACCTTTTTAGGGTTTTTTATCAATCACAAAACCCATTTAACACATAGATGGGTAAACATGAACATTCAAAATTTGAGCATCAATTTCACAAATTTATTAGCTAGGGTTTACATCTAACATGTTTCCAACACTAAAATCATCTAAACATCCAATAATCAAGCTCCGATTTCAACTTCACAAATCATCAAGAATTTGAGATGGAACTAAATGATGAAATTTAGCATACCTTATGATCCCTTCACCGAGGTGATCACGAATTCGTGTCTGGATTTCGATTTGGGTTAGATTTACCCCTTCAATTTGTTGATTTTATACTTGTTAGGGTTTGAGCTTGAGAGCCCTTCTTGGCTCCTGTGTTTTGTGCGACCAGAACACACACTGAAGTGTGTGTTTTGGTGTTTTGTTATAATTAAATAAATCAATTTTCAAATTTGCCAAGTTTAGTCCCTTCACTTGCTACACTTTTTCATAAAGAGTATTTAAACCTAGTTTTTCTTATTATGTCAAGACTTTTAACCAACTAGGTTATTTATTCCTAGTTATTTTATCTTGACTATTACCATTTTTAGTTATAATATAAAAATCTAAAATTTCGAGGTGTTACAAAACAAGTTGTATCAATAGAAGTGAAAGTGTTTGACTTTCTATTTTATAAGAACACATTAGAATGACGTCGTCATCCTCTTTAAACAAACCGCCGAAACTAAAGTTATGTAACTGTAATTGTTTTAAGGTTTAGTTCATGATTCCCTTAATCGATGATACTTGTTTTTTAATTCATTTAAGTGAGTTACGGAGTCGTCTTCTTTATTTAAAAAAAAAACAATCGACTAAAACTGATCCAAAACCAAAATCACCATTTTTTACAATTCGTTTTCTTCACCAATCTGATGTTGAACCAATTGAGTAGAAATAAACAAATCACAAAAAAAAAAGTATTGATTCAGTTTAGAAGAATATACCGAATCGTGTGGCGCGAGTTCCTACAGTCTGACCGGATTTGACCGAGCCGCTGACCTGACCCGAAGCTGAACCGAGATGCGACCCGAACTAGAACCAAACCCACACATGAATCTGAGCCTACTAACCGAGTCCCGAAACTAAACCGACATAACCACCACATCTTCATCATCATCAACAAATTATCATCATCAACAGTTGCCCTCATCACCATCCTGACTCGACAACAGAACAAGCCGGAAGAAAAGGATCGAACTAGGTCAATAAAATGAAAAAAGAAGTAGAGGAGCTTACCGGGTTTTTTTGTCGGAGAACCAGACTCGAGACCTGAAACCGAACATAACCAACCGTCGTTGTTGCCGTCGCTGGTAATCCAGACACCGTTCAGGTCGTTGTCGACTGGTCATCTCCGCCATCGGAGAAATATCTTTTGAAAACATCACACGGAGGTCTCGTCGGGGCTCACCACCACCGTGCACCGCCACCACCGAATGGTGGTCGGCCGTTCGTTCAGAGCGAGAGGAGTGTGAGTGCAGGGAGAGAGGGGGGGTTGTCGGAGTACGAACTGGGGAAGACGAAGGGAAAGGGGTGCGGCTGGACTGAGTTTGTCGCCGGAAGTGGCTCCGATTGCCGGAGCCGGCGGTATTCAGATGGGAATGAGGGACCGAGAAATGAGGGTTGGAGATGGGGGTGATGTGCGGCTGCTGTTGTTCTCTATAGGGTTTCTAAAAAAAAATGTTGATAAAGAAAAGAAGAAGATATGGATTAAAATTAGTTAGGTTCTTAAATGGGCTTGGGCTCACAAGCCCGTTACTCGCGTTTTAAGCGACCCAATCGCTTTCAAAACCCGAACTCTCTGTAACGTCGTAAACTAACATTTTAGATTCAAAAATATTTAAAATAGTGTAGGTAGTCGTTGTTGTCGCGTTTGAGCGTCGGTTGTGTAAAAAGTGCGTAAATTTTGTGTCGCTCCCCATTTTAATCCGTTTTACGATCCGTTTTCGACTATGAATTCCAAAAATAGAAAAAGAACACGTATTTTCTAAAAAACACGGACATATGGAAATACGAGGCGTTACATTTACCTTGTTCATAACCAATACAATAATTAGGTGTTCTACTAGAAGGGTGTAAGCTTTACCTGCCTTGCATCCAATTATGCTTTTCTGCGTATTTGATTCGGTTGACCCGCTTCTTCCCAAGCTTCCACCTTGCTTGCCAATGGTCAAACTATTATTTATCATTCGCAAGATGGTTAGATTAGCCATCATTTATCAAGACTATCCCACTTTACGCATTTTACATCAAAATTACCATTTGATCTTATTATAGGTCAGTTTGACTTTTAAAAGTCAACTGCCTATTAACATATGTTAATGCACAAATAAGTTCAACAACTCTTTTAGGTAATACGTCAAATACCCGGTAGGCGTTATTTTTTTAAGCTACCATTTTAACTAGATTCCCAACAAAATTCATATCATTTGTTTCACTCTGACATGTTCGAGCGATCATTAACATCTAGTTAACTTAGCTCCTAATTATCAACGCTAATTTATCCATTCATTGTGCTAGAACTATAGGTTTTCATCTCTATGTAAAACCCATTTTATCATATTACAAGACATTCATCCGAATACCTAATATAATCAAGTTCTACATACAACTAGTAGATAACATGATTTCAAGCATCTATTAACATGAATATAACATCAATTTCGTCATAACATACAAAACCCATTTCATGACAACTATGAACATATACTCAAACTCATAGATTGTTCAAGTATCTTCCAATTACTACCATCCATGATTATTTTTGTCACGACCCCCGATCCCACCCTGGACGGAATCGGGAGCCGCGGACCAGTTCAGTGGTACCGGTAGTTATTTAGAAAAGTAGTGCAGCGGAAATTTCATCAGGACTGTGAGTTAGGAAAAATATCAGAGTTTAGAAAACACCGGATTTTATTTATTAAATAGATGGGATAAAACCATGTTTTGAAAGGTAGCTTTAATATGGGATAAACCCGAATACATAAAACAACTTTTCTTAATTTAATTTAATTGATAAATTAAGCCACTTCTGTAAGCCTTTTGGTGCCGTATCCAACTCTTATTCCGATCTACTGTAATTACCTGAAACGCGTTTTAAAAACATTTGGTCAGCAGGAAATACTGGTGAGTTCATTCAGTTTGTACAAAAATGACACATTGTTATAGATTACAGCATAAGAGCGATTACAATGGCTACTATCTTATTGTTATCTGGCGCCGTGTCACACCCTGGTGACGATGGTCATACCACTATTGGGTCTAGGGATGAGATCGGTACGATACCGGTACCGTACCGGTACCGACACCGCAAATACTGTTACCGAAATTCAGGAAATGTGGATACCGATTACCGTACCGTATTTATAGATTCGGTACCGGTACGGTATCGGTACCGGTATTTCGGTATTTTACCACATTGGTACCGCTTTTGTGTCATCCTTTATTTTACCTACAAAATATCATGTGCAAACCATTAAAAAATTAACTTACTTCAATGGATTTCATGTTTTTTACTGATGATAAAGATGCCATAAACAAGTTAGAAGAATTCAAATCTAAAATAAAAAACATAAAAACTTATCAATATTAATAATTTTGTTTTGATAATTTTTACCCTATTAACTTTTTATTTAGTTTTGATAATTTTGATCCATTGTTTTTTTTGGCTTTTGATATGACGTATTTTTCATTAGTCAGTATCTTTTTGTTAGGGAATTTATGGCTTTTGATAAAAAAAAATAGCAGTTTACATCATATGTTTTGATTTATATGTTTTCTTCTAGATGGTCAACGTAGGAAAACTACCAAATAGATGAGCTAATATCGACTTAATAACCATTGATGTCTGAGTTTCTGACCGAATAATGTTTTCTTGATGATGTCTGACGTATTAAAGCAAAAAACATGAAGGATTAAAATAAAAACATTGATGACCGATCGACTTTTTTGTTTTGTAATCAGAACACAGAAAAAAGAAGCATACATGAAATATGGTTTTGAATTTGTTTGAAATTTTGAATACCTCGAAGAAAAAGATAGAGTTGGATTTTGGATTCTTGATGTCACACCCCGAAATATCAAAGCATTGGCGTGACTGGACTGGTATCTTTATTGCACAGCGGAAGCAAATAAGCTAAGTCTTTTAGAAAATGAACGCCCACTAAGTACTCGACTCTTCATGGTCCTTCTATTCCAACCGTGCCTTGTCTTAGAAATGAAACCTGAGAAAGAACATGCGAAAAAGTCAACATAAAGTTGAGCGAGTTCATAGTTTGTTTGTACAAGATTTGAAATAAATCTCTTTGAATAACCGGTTTTTGAAGTATTGTTGTGAAAACGAATTTAAAATCATTTTCTTATATAAATCAAGTTTTCATGTGTACCCCACGTACTCATGTATAATTCAAGTTTTTCTTGAGTACCCCACGTACTTCAAGTATAATTCAAGTTTTTCTTGAGTACCCCACGTACTCAAGTATAATTCCCGTTTTCTTGAGTACCCCACGTACTTCAAGTATTAATCAAGTTTTAGTATGGTATGAATTTTATGTAAATAAAATATTCCTGTAAGTATCAGGACTGTTAATGGGTTGCATCAAAGAATTGATGTTAGTCATAAGTTGTTAATTCTTCCATTAAGTTATTTTTTCATACTCTAACTAACGAATGAACCATTCACAATAACCATTCTTTTCACCTTCTATCAACTTTCTTTTCAACAGAGCATGAACATCCTAGCGTAGCAATGTTCTAATGTGATTGATGTGCTTGGAGTATTGTACACCATCCTCTCTTCGAATAACAATACACCTTAAGTCTTCAAAGTATTCCCAACGTATCACATTATCTTTAGAAATGCATTCGTCTTGTGTAAAGAACTTTAATTGACAAGGTGGTTTAGGCCGAAATCTGATTGAGGCCTTGAACCATTCATCATAATGTTTCTTCAATTCTATAGTCGATTTCCCTTTCTCCTCTATGCTGGCTTATCGCTCGCCCTACCTGACCCTTTTCTCCCATCTAAAATGTATGTAGACGGATTCATCGCCATCTCACATACATATCTCCTTCTCCAAATGCAAACAATTTTTTGATTGTAGATGCTATTAGAACATTTATAAACACCAAATAAAAAAAAAATAACAGCCTTAAAACTCTATTTACGTGTTTTTTTTTTTTTTAACTAAAATGGTTGTGAAATGATTTTCAAAAAGGAAAATACGTCACCGATCTGCGTAATAACGCAACCATCTGAACAATAACAACCGTCCATTCTCATGCCACGTCATCGATCCGCAAAACAACCCAATCATCCAATAAAAACACATTCACCTCTCATATATAACCGATGCCCCTAACCTCTTTCAGTCACACACAATCGATCAAATACCCCCAAATTACAAACCCTAGAATTTCGATTTCCCTCAATGGCACCAAAGGCAGAGAAGAAACCCGCTGAAAAGAAGCCGGCAGAAGTGAAAGCACCGGCGGAGAAGAAGCCAAAGGCCGGAAAGAAACTGCCGAAAGAAGCCGGTGCTGCCGCCGGAGATAAGAAGAAGAAGAGAACGAAGAAGAGCGTGGAGACGTACAAGATCTATATCTTTAAGGTGTTGAAGCAGGTTCATCCTGACATCGGAATCTCCAGCAAGGCCATGGGAATCATGAACAGTTTCATCAACGATATCTTCGAGAAACTCGCTCAGGAGAGTTCCAGGCTTGCAAGGTACAACAAGAAGCCCACTATCACGTCTCGGGAGATCCAGACTGCTGTGCGCCTTGTTCTTCCCGGTGAATTGGCGAAACACGCTGTTTCTGAAGGCACAAAGGCGGTCACCAAATTTACCAGCTCTTAGGGGTTTCAAAATAGCAGTTGTTTTAGGGTATGGAGTCGCTAAATTTGTATTTTAGTGAATCTGTTTGTTCAGTACAAAGTTAATGAAATATAATTTGTTCCTGGTTCTAATAATCTGTTTAATTGATTTGGCTGTTCTTGAATTGTTGTTAATCTCAAGCATAAAAACATTGCTAAGACAAACAGGCCCCATTATTATTATATATATCAAATACTAACATAGGTTTGCACCAGGAAAGTTCTTTCTTGATTCTCTTACTTTGACCACTGACTTTTTTGGCTTTTCATTTGGGCCTATGATGTGGCCGTTAAAGGTTGCCTCCACATGCTCACCTATTGCCTTTTATTAGACTGTAAGGTAAGGAGTGGAGAGGATGGGCCTAAAGGGGATGGACCAAGGGGGAGGCTAAATATATGTATGTATGTATAGGTGTATGTGTGAAGAGGTGGCCCAACGAGTTCGTTTGTTGGGCGCCGGAGACGACGGGATGGACCAAAGGGGGGCGGTATTCCGGGGCGGCGACGGGCCTTGCCGTGCCGTCCCCCATACCCTCTAGTCTTAGTGACGTTATATTCACAAAGGATGAAAGTTTGAAACAAATTAATATTTTTGTTAACTATGATTATAAGTGAGGCAAAAGATCAAATACAAATAATCTTAACATACTAAACATACAAATTGAAGGAAAACCCAAAAAGACAAGGTGACATTTTTGTAATTACCACCAACTATCAAAGTTACAACCAAAAATACCTAAAAAAAAACAAATTTTTTTTAACATTTTTTATTAAAAAATCGCTACATTTCGTTAGCAAAAAAAAAAAAAAATCTGCTACTAAAAGTAGCGATTTTTTAATAAAAAATGTTAAAAAAATAAAATAAAATAATTTGTGTGTTTTTTTTTATTATTTTTTTAGATTTTTTTAGGTTTTTTGGGGGTTTAGTTTTTAGCATTTTAGCTTGGGTGGGGGGGGGGGGGGGGGTTAGGTTTTTTTAGGTTTTTGGGGGGTGGGGGGGGGGGGGTTAGGTTTTTTTTTAGGTTTTTGGGGGGTGGGGGGTTTAGGTTTTTTTTTGGGGGAGGGGGGGGAGTGGTTAGGTTTTTTTAGGTATATTTGTAAAGTAACTTTGATAGTTATTGATAATTACAAAAATGTCACCTTGTCTTTTTGAGTTTTCCTTCAATTTGTATGTTTAGTATGTTAAGATTATTTGTACAAGAACTTTACCCTTATAAGTGACGTTATATTCCAAATAGGGTAGTTGCTTTCGTATCGTACCCTATACGACTGTTGTATTGGTATCGTGACAAATCGAACGAATTCTGACAGAACAATATCGATATCGGTACCGCTATTATTTTTTATGGTTTTCGACCAATGTAAAAACACTTGTGGATATCTTTTTTGACACATCACTACTTTATTTTTAAGTCTTCTCTTTTGGGTGTTATGGCGAGAGTCGGTGCCCTAACGATCAAATTTCCGCCGCGTAGCGCGGGGAGTACCGCTAGTTATATGTCAATACGTCATTAGTGTTCTGGATTGAACCAAGTCAGGTTGCAACAAAATTCATTATAGAAGTCAAAAGAGAATAGTGTTTTGGTTCCAACCGATAATCGATTGGCCTAAGAAAAGAGAAAGAAACTTATCGGTTGGTCTAAGAAAATAGAAAAAAACTTGATAGAATTTTAGAGAGATATTTGAGAATAATTTTCTGCATATCTTCATTGAACAAAGATGGAAACAATTTAAAGGAAAATTACATCACCACTCTTCCCTAAAATCAAGGATGACCACCCCTTTATTTTAGGCACATTATACCCACTTTCTTAACAACACATGCTACACTTTCTAATTAAATAAAAAGTAAAATAAAAACTTATTTATAAAACTTGAATCCCACGTTCACAGCCATGCATGGTGACATGGTAACGGAAGGTACACAACATATAGCAACAGGAAAGATCACTATTCATACCGGTAGTAAACCAATTTTAACACACGAGATACTAAGACAATGCAATATATTAGTTGCTAGGTTAGAACCCCGTGTATTACACGGTTTGAATAAATGTAATTTTATATATTAAATAATAAAAACTTATATCTTTATAAACCTTGTATATTGTACGGGTTAAATAAATGTAATTTTATATATCAAATAATAAAAAAAGTTATATCTTTAAAAACCATGTGTATTACACAGATTAAATAAATGTAATTTTGTATACTAAATACTAAAAACGTCGTATTTTAAAAAAAAAACCGTGTATAATCGGGTTGAATAGATCTAACAAATAATAAAAAATTGCATCCTTAAAAACCCTGTATATTACACTTGTTGAATAGATCTAAAAAAAGAGTTATATCTTTAAAAACCATGTGTATTACACATATTAAATAAATGTAATTTTGTATATTAAATACAAAAAACGTCGTATCTTTAAAAAACCCGTGTATAGTCGGGTTGAAAAATCTACCAAATAATAAAAAAATATATATCCTAAATAAATGTAATTTTGTATATTAAATACTCAAAACATCGTATCTTTAAAAAAAAACCCGTGTATAGTCGGGTTGAAAAATCTACCAAATAATAAAAAAAAAATTATATTCTTAAAAACCTCGCGTTTTACTCGAGTTGAATAAACATAATTTTGTATACCAAATAATAAAAAAAGTTATATTTTTAATAAATTAGGATAACATTTAATATTAATTCATTATTTATATATTTAATATAAGATAAGTAGGTAAGAGAGGTATTTGTTTTAAAAATATATTAAATTAATAATTTAGATTTGAGGATAATATTTTATTAAAGTATGATAAGATTTAATATTAATTTATTATTTATTTATTTATTTAGATAAATATAAATTTGAGGATACCTTCAATGAATGACACGTGTCCAAAAGTTGGTTTCTTTTATTAGAGCATACGTAGTGGGGCGGTATAACCCCCCATAGCGCCGCCAAAACGCCGGCCACACCAAAACTCCGGGCGCTATGTTTCAAAAATGGGGGGAGGGCGCCAGATTTTTCGCGGCGTTATTTTTGTTTGGTTAATTCATTTGGCCAATCAAAAAATAGAAGAGTTTTTTATATTAATTAATAAAACTTAAAATTATTAAATAGGTAATGATGGGTAGGGGCTTTATGACTACGGCCTCAAATTGCATAACGCCCCATAAAGCCCCTTGCTGACGTGGCACGACACGTGTCGCATAACGCCCCCAAAAGGGCGTTATGACTACACATGGCCTTATAGTAGTTAGATAATCGAAAGTTTAAAATTTAAATCTCCCTTATTTTAACTAACCAAATGCCGATCACCTTTAGTGGTTGTTTAATGACACCTTCATCCTATTTTTTTTCATTTTTGAACTTTATTTAAATTTAATTTTTATTATTGTGGTGAAATTGATCATTACGTTGCATTGCAACAGGTTCCCTAATATATTCGTGATGGGAAAAACCAAACGGGTACTGGTTTTTGAAAGGCGATAACGAGTTAATTTAACGCGATTATGGAGCAAGACCCGATGTGCGATGTCGATTCCGTCTCTGGCAAGTGGCGTAAAATGAGCAAGACCATCAACCGCTTTAGCGGTATTTATAACCAATATTACACTAATTCTACTGGTGGGAGTAACGAGGAGGACATTCTCAATCTTGCTTTGGCTAAATGGGATGAAAAGAATACAACTCCTTTCCAACACCTCCGAGCGTGAAACGTTTTAAAGAAAGAAAACAAATGGAAGCTTATTCCAAACGAGGTCGCAACCGCCAAACGGAGTAAAATTTCCGAGTCCGGAAGTTATAGTGCGGGAGGCTCCACCGCTCGTTGTCACATAGACATAAACGACGAACCAGAATTTGACGAGGAGGTGTTTGCCGTTCACGAGTCGGAACGTCCCCCTGGAAGGGAGAAAGCAAAAAAGGAGGCGACCAGTAAGAGAAAAGCTGGCAGCTCGAACCAAACGTCTTCCGAGGCCGGTTCGAAAATGGACGAGTTGACATCCGAATTCCGTTCGTTCAAAGAGCTAACGGCGGAAAAATATGGTTATAAGAAAAACTTGTTGGCCAACCATGCTCGAGCGGAGGATTTTAGAATTATGAGGTTGGATCCCGACTCGGTTCCGGAGGATGAACGTGAGGTTTACCGGAGGATGAAAGAGGAAGTTAAAAAAAATGGACGCCGTAGGTTATTTCGCCTTAATGTTTTATTTTTTTAGGATTCGTAATTTTATTTTTTTAGGATTCGTAATTTTATGTTTTTAGGATTCATAACTTTATTTTTTAGGTTATGTATTTTTTATTTATGTTATGTAATGGATTTGATTTACTTTTTTTATGTAGTATTTTTATTTAATTTTTGAATTGTTTTTATAAAGTTAACCAAATAAAAAAGATAAACAATAAAAAATATTTGTTGTGGGGCCCCATCCTCCACCCCCTTAAAAATGCTTGAAGGGTCATCTCATATGGGATGAGGATGTGGCGTCCTACGTGACGGCCCATCCCCTTGGGGATGACCCTCATCATACCTACTAGCCTTATGCTTATGCCATTATACAGAAAGTTTTGTAGCAATCTTTGTATCCTGACTTACATGACACCAATATAACTTGATATATCTTTTTCTATCCCGATTTCAATTGTCTAAAACCAAGAACCAGATGAACCATTGTGGGTGCTCTTAGCATCACTATGAAGGATTTTGTGTCGGACCAACAATATTTGCAACGAAAAGAAAGTAATCTAACCAGATAAATTATAATCACAAAATCTTATTTTGTGATCATAATATTAATCTAGTTATTCATATGTTCAATGACATGGAACTAACTTGCAAGAATCTCACTATTTACATTTAATTTTGACGAGGTTTAACGTTTATTTTGTATTAATCATGCCATTGATAAAGTTGGCTATATCGTATCAATAGTAAAAGTACACAATTGACGGTCACAATTTTACAAGTTCAATATGATATAGTAAAGTACCAAAACATATCAAGGAACATAACATTTCAATATCAAACATTAAAACACAATTGACGATCACAAATTTATGTTTTAAGCACTTGGAACCAAATACAAGTCATTTTTTAGTTTTAGAGTGGCTCGAAGAGTCTCACTACTACTATCAATATTCTCTGTATTTACTCCATTCAGGAGCTCCCATTTGAAGTGGTAGAGTAGCCTCATAAGAAGAAGCTCTACATTCGCCAACCCCATAGTTAAGCCCGGACCAATTCTTCTCGGAACCAAAGGGAAGAACTCAAAATCCTTTCCCTTAAATTCAATTAAACTCTCGCTAAATCTTTCTGGTATGAAACTCTAAGGATTATTCCAATAATCTGGGCACGTCCTATTTTCCATATATTGATAGTAACTTTGGTATTCACATGAATATCATATCCACCAATCTTGCATTTTTCCCTACACTCTCTAGGGATTAACGGAGTAGGAGGATGCAGTGGCGGATCTAGGATTCCGACCAAGGGGTAACGTTTTATAAATAAGCCGTAACGAAATCGAAAAAACGTTAAATTTTTCCAAAATTTACACTAATTTTTCCAATTTTTTTTCCGACCAAGGGGTAGCGGGGGTTACCCCTACCAAAGAGGTAGGTCCGCCCCTGGAAGGATGCAACCTTAAGGTTTCATTGATCACTGGTGTTAAGTAATCAAGATCTTTAATATCCAACTTATAGACCTTTTTCTTACATTTAAGAACCCGCCTAATCTCACGTTGTAGTTATGCATTAGCCTTGGATTTATAATTAATTCGAACATTGTCCATCCAATTATCACCGAATATGTGTCCGTCACGGCTATAAATATATCCTGCATCAATAACATGTTTATCGTTCCTGGATATTCATCTTCTTTCTCTTTCCTATACAGTCTACATCGACCGTAAGAGCCCTCCCCATAATAAAGAGTAAAATGCCCGGATAGTCCCTGTGGTTTTGTAAAATAACACATATAGTCCCCAACTTTTGGAAATTACACCGGTGCTCCATGTGGTTTGACAGTTTGTTACTCGGATAGTCTATAAAGTGGATGTCTGTTAGTTTTCTCCGTTAACTCCACGTAAAATGACCAACATGCCCTTAGTATTAAATTAAAACACTAAAATAGATATATTGAAATTAAAGGTGGAACCCACCAACCTTTTTATTCACCCTTTTTGTAACGCCCTTGTTATTATTTTACGTTTTTAATTCATTCGTATGATTTAAGTCCATAATCATATAATTACAGTCACAATTACAATGAAAATACGGGTTTGTTAAAAACTTTTATAATTTAAAGTGATACAACAATATATGATTTAATTCGCCGTTTTAGAATAACGACGAAACAACATTGCGGAAGCTTCGTTTAACGTGTGTTCGGTTCTTGCTCGACGCTTGATCTTCACCCGAGACTCTCGACATGCACCTATGATCAAAACCAACTTAAAAGTCAGTTTTGATAATTAAATAACTGGTACTACAAGGAAATTGGGTCGAATAATCAAATTAAACAAAGAAATCAGGAATTTCCAACATTGATCTCTTGATCCTAGAAACAAGAATTTGAATCTGGCCTCCACCGTAACTTACGGTGGGCACCGTAAGTCACGGTGGCCCCTGTTATAACATACCCCCACCGTAAGGCAGGGGATAACTGCCGTAAAGAATTCAGCCACCACCGTAACTTATGGTGCCCACCGTAAGTTACGGTGGCCCCTGTATCAGGCCCTTCCATTTTGCCGTTTTTTACACGAAAACTTTTGTATCTTTCAATCCGCTTGTCCGTTTGACCTACCGTTTCTTCCTACGTGATTGTAATTTGATCCTCCATCATATGGAGTTAAAATCCAACATCCTACATAATAGATTTTGAGGCTTCAAAGCCTTCGACTCCTTGCCGTTTTATCGAATTTTAACCCGTTTATGCATTTTATCAAACAAACATATTTGTTTAATCCTTATTTCACATGCACCTTTCCAAATTAATGTTATCTATTATGTTAGGTTCTAATCACAGGTTTCTTACACAATTTAAATACGTTTTCGCTCGTATGCTTATTTTGACCCGTTAAGGGTATTTAAGCACTTTAGAACCTGAACTTGCTTTCATACATTTCTAGCATCTTATTCCTACATTCCTTACCAAGTAATCTTCCACCACAACTATATGTGTGTTGGATTTAATATGGATATCTATATGTTCCGAGTTTTACCCCTCGGATTATCATTTTACGGCAAAGACCTATATAAAGTCATTCGACCCAAGAATTTACATCTTTCACTATCTTTTCTTATTCTAAGCATTTTTTTAATCATAAAACTCGTTTCTGAACCCCTTTTAAGGGTCGTTCGTTCGAATTAGCCTATAAGGGCAATTTGGTCAATTTTCATCCTTCTTTTACTACAAGGAACTTTTAAATACTTGTTTGACCCAAAATCCGACCTTTTAACTATAACCTTGTTTATAAACCCATGTGCTTCTAAAACACTATAACCATAATTCAATTTATTCGGTTTACTTAAAAGATAACCGAATAACTATACTTTAACCTTGTCTAACTCTTATAGAATCTCAAGTTCTACATGATGAGTTGAATCATTATACATACCTGGCTCGGATCAATATATTGACCCATTTCGATACATTGCCTTAGTAGCCGTTAAGCAATAGCGATGTACGTATCCATTTGATAATTATTCCTATAAACATGTAACTCGACAAACCATTAGTCGATATTGTCAAAGGGTGATAATTTCACCTTTTGACCCGTTTATTTACCTAGTGATATTCGTCACTTCAACTAAATGTAAATTTCATGTATTATGCTAATTTAAGGTCTACTAGCGAAAATACGAAATCAAGCATAACGTAACGAGATCGTAGTTACGTACCTTTTAAGCATCCTTTTCAAACGCGTATTTCCACCGGCTTGTCCACTTGACGATCCGGATTCCTCGCCTAAAGAGTTCAATTCGTAATCCGTTTAGAACCCTTTTTCAATCATGTATCGCATAATTTGCTAAATCATCACAATCATGCGTTTTAACTTCAAATTTCAATTTCGAGCCATCTTTGGGGCATTTTTACAAACACTTGACGGGCAAAATTTTACATCTTTTATTTTCTAATTCATGGCTTGCTACTTAGCCTTGATTAACATCAATTGAGCTATTACTTATAGAATTACACATCATGTTTTCAGAAATCAGTTTCTATGCATCAATTTACACTAGATTAGCATTCTACACCCTAGTGTTCATCATTTTCTCACAAAACCCATGAATGACCTTCAATGTACTCATGAAATTTCCAGAATTTAGGCATGATTTCACATGTTATTGTCTAGGTTTCACTCCTAGACACTATATCATCCCTATTCTATCCAAATAGCAAACATGCAACATCAAATTTCGGATTTCCCAAATTCATGAGAATTTCAAACAGGGAATTAACATCAAATTTTACATACCTTACAACCCCCTTGCAATGGGGATCAATAATCTATGCTCGATTTTCGATTTTAACTTGGTTTGAGCCTTCAATTTGTGAGATTAGTGAGTTGTTAGGGTTTTGAGAGTGGGGGTCGCCCTCCTCCTCCTGTTGATCAAACCAGGAACCTAAATGGTGTGTTTGGTTTTTATTTTTGTTAAAATTAATAATATAAGTTTAGATTTTAACAACATAGGCCCCTCCACTTTTATTTAGTTTATAACTTGATATTTTGTTCTTTCATTTAATTACAAGACTTATACTAGGTTATTTATTACCTAGTTACTTTATATTGTTCTCAACCCATTTTATTTTAAGTCCCATTAAATCTCGGGCCTTTTATATACTTTGCTTTCTCAAAGTATTTCTCATCCTTTTAATAAATATTAGATTTATTTATTTAAATCCTAAAATTTACCGGGTAAGTTTTACCACTAACTGTATTTTACCCGTCCTGTAGTATTAACGGAGTTTGATTACCAAACCCGTTTTCGGGGTGTTACACT
>CM060397.1:181252171-181293616 GCA_030545235.1 Helianthus tuberosus | reverse complement strand
ACGTCGTATTTTAAAAAAAAAACCGTGTATAATCGGGTTGAATAGATCTAACAAATAATAAAAAATTGCATCCTTAAAAACCCTGTATATTACACTTGTTGAATAGATCTAAAAAAAGAGTTATATCTTTAAAAACCATGTGTATTACACATATTAAATAAATGTAATTTTGTATATTAAATACAAAAAACGTCGTATCTTTAAAAAACCCGTGTATAGTCGGGTTGAAAAATCTACCAAATAATAAAAAAATATATATCCTAAATAAATGTAATTTTGTATATTAAATACTCAAAACATCGTATCTTTAAAAAAAAACCCGTGTATAGTCGGGTTGAAAAATCTACCAAATAATAAAAAAAAAATTATATTCTTAAAAACCTCGCGTTTTACTCGAGTTGAATAAACATAATTTTGTATACCAAATAATAAAAAAAGTTATATTTTTAATAAATTAGGATAACATTTAATATTAATTCATTATTTATATATTTAATATAAGATAAGTAGGTAAGAGAGGTATTTGTTTTAAAAATATATTAAATTAATAATTTAGATTTGAGGATAATATTTTATTAAAGTATGATAAGATTTAATATTAATTTATTATTTATTTATTTATTTAGATAAATATAAATTTGAGGATACCTTCAATGAATGACACGTGTCCAAAAGTTGGTTTCTTTTATTAGAGCATACGTAGTGGGGCGGTATAACCCCCCATAGCGCCGCCAAAACGCCGGCCACACCAAAACTCCGGGCGCTATGTTTCAAAAATGGGGGGAGGGCGCCAGATTTTTCGCGGCGTTATTTTTGTTTGGTTAATTCATTTGGCCAATCAAAAAATAGAAGAGTTTTTTATATTAATTAATAAAACTTAAAATTATTAAATAGGTAATGATGGGTAGGGGCTTTATGACTACGGCCTCAAATTGCATAACGCCCCATAAAGCCCCTTGCTGACGTGGCACGACACGTGTCGCATAACGCCCCCAAAAGGGCGTTATGACTACACATGGCCTTATAGTAGTTAGATAATCGAAAGTTTAAAATTTAAATCTCCCTTATTTTAACTAACCAAATGCCGATCACCTTTAGTGGTTGTTTAATGACACCTTCATCCTATTTTTTTTCATTTTTGAACTTTATTTAAATTTAATTTTTATTATTGTGGTGAAATTGATCATTACGTTGCATTGCAACAGGTTCCCTAATATATTCGTGATGGGAAAAACCAAACGGGTACTGGTTTTTGAAAGGCGATAACGAGTTAATTTAACGCGATTATGGAGCAAGACCCGATGTGCGATGTCGATTCCGTCTCTGGCAAGTGGCGTAAAATGAGCAAGACCATCAACCGCTTTAGCGGTATTTATAACCAATATTACACTAATTCTACTGGTGGGAGTAACGAGGAGGACATTCTCAATCTTGCTTTGGCTAAATGGGATGAAAAGAATACAACTCCTTTCCAACACCTCCGAGCGTGAAACGTTTTAAAGAAAGAAAACAAATGGAAGCTTATTCCAAACGAGGTCGCAACCGCCAAACGGAGTAAAATTTCCGAGTCCGGAAGTTATAGTGCGGGAGGCTCCACCGCTCGTTGTCACATAGACATAAACGACGAACCAGAATTTGACGAGGAGGTGTTTGCCGTTCACGAGTCGGAACGTCCCCCTGGAAGGGAGAAAGCAAAAAAGGAGGCGACCAGTAAGAGAAAAGCTGGCAGCTCGAACCAAACGTCTTCCGAGGCCGGTTCGAAAATGGACGAGTTGACATCCGAATTCCGTTCGTTCAAAGAGCTAACGGCGGAAAAATATGGTTATAAGAAAAACTTGTTGGCCAACCATGCTCGAGCGGAGGATTTTAGAATTATGAGGTTGGATCCCGACTCGGTTCCGGAGGATGAACGTGAGGTTTACCGGAGGATGAAAGAGGAAGTTAAAAAAAATGGACGCCGTAGGTTATTTCGCCTTAATGTTTTATTTTTTTAGGATTCGTAATTTTATTTTTTTAGGATTCGTAATTTTATGTTTTTAGGATTCATAACTTTATTTTTTAGGTTATGTATTTTTTATTTATGTTATGTAATGGATTTGATTTACTTTTTTTATGTAGTATTTTTATTTAATTTTTGAATTGTTTTTATAAAGTTAACCAAATAAAAAAGATAAACAATAAAAAATATTTGTTGTGGGGCCCCATCCTCCACCCCCTTAAAAATGCTTGAAGGGTCATCTCATATGGGATGAGGATGTGGCGTCCTACGTGACGGCCCATCCCCTTGGGGATGACCCTCATCATACCTACTAGCCTTATGCTTATGCCATTATACAGAAAGTTTTGTAGCAATCTTTGTATCCTGACTTACATGACACCAATATAACTTGATATATCTTTTTCTATCCCGATTTCAATTGTCTAAAACCAAGAACCAGATGAACCATTGTGGGTGCTCTTAGCATCACTATGAAGGATTTTGTGTCGGACCAACAATATTTGCAACGAAAAGAAAGTAATCTAACCAGATAAATTATAATCACAAAATCTTATTTTGTGATCATAATATTAATCTAGTTATTCATATGTTCAATGACATGGAACTAACTTGCAAGAATCTCACTATTTACATTTAATTTTGACGAGGTTTAACGTTTATTTTGTATTAATCATGCCATTGATAAAGTTGGCTATATCGTATCAATAGTAAAAGTACACAATTGACGGTCACAATTTTACAAGTTCAATATGATATAGTAAAGTACCAAAACATATCAAGGAACATAACATTTCAATATCAAACATTAAAACACAATTGACGATCACAAATTTATGTTTTAAGCACTTGGAACCAAATACAAGTCATTTTTTAGTTTTAGAGTGGCTCGAAGAGTCTCACTACTACTATCAATATTCTCTGTATTTACTCCATTCAGGAGCTCCCATTTGAAGTGGTAGAGTAGCCTCATAAGAAGAAGCTCTACATTCGCCAACCCCATAGTTAAGCCCGGACCAATTCTTCTCGGAACCAAAGGGAAGAACTCAAAATCCTTTCCCTTAAATTCAATTAAACTCTCGCTAAATCTTTCTGGTATGAAACTCTAAGGATTATTCCAATAATCTGGGCACGTCCTATTTTCCATATATTGATAGTAACTTTGGTATTCACATGAATATCATATCCACCAATCTTGCATTTTTCCCTACACTCTCTAGGGATTAACGGAGTAGGAGGATGCAGTGGCGGATCTAGGATTCCGACCAAGGGGTAACGTTTTATAAATAAGCCGTAACGAAATCGAAAAAACGTTAAATTTTTCCAAAATTTACACTAATTTTTCCAATTTTTTTTCCGACCAAGGGGTAGCGGGGGTTACCCCTACCAAAGAGGTAGGTCCGCCCCTGGAAGGATGCAACCTTAAGGTTTCATTGATCACTGGTGTTAAGTAATCAAGATCTTTAATATCCAACTTATAGACCTTTTTCTTACATTTAAGAACCCGCCTAATCTCACGTTGTAGTTATGCATTAGCCTTGGATTTATAATTAATTCGAACATTGTCCATCCAATTATCACCGAATATGTGTCCGTCACGGCTATAAATATATCCTGCATCAATAACATGTTTATCGTTCCTGGATATTCATCTTCTTTCTCTTTCCTATACAGTCTACATCGACCGTAAGAGCCCTCCCCATAATAAAGAGTAAAATGCCCGGATAGTCCCTGTGGTTTTGTAAAATAACACATATAGTCCCCAACTTTTGGAAATTACACCGGTGCTCCATGTGGTTTGACAGTTTGTTACTCGGATAGTCTATAAAGTGGATGTCTGTTAGTTTTCTCCGTTAACTCCACGTAAAATGACCAACATGCCCTTAGTATTAAATTAAAACACTAAAATAGATATATTGAAATTAAAGGTGGAACCCACCAACCTTTTTATTCACCCTTTTTGTAACGCCCTTGTTATTATTTTACGTTTTTAATTCATTCGTATGATTTAAGTCCATAATCATATAATTACAGTCACAATTACAATGAAAATACGGGTTTGTTAAAAACTTTTATAATTTAAAGTGATACAACAATATATGATTTAATTCGCCGTTTTAGAATAACGACGAAACAACATTGCGGAAGCTTCGTTTAACGTGTGTTCGGTTCTTGCTCGACGCTTGATCTTCACCCGAGACTCTCGACATGCACCTATGATCAAAACCAACTTAAAAGTCAGTTTTGATAATTAAATAACTGGTACTACAAGGAAATTGGGTCGAATAATCAAATTAAACAAAGAAATCAGGAATTTCCAACATTGATCTCTTGATCCTAGAAACAAGAATTTGAATCTGGCCTCCACCGTAACTTACGGTGGGCACCGTAAGTCACGGTGGCCCCTGTTATAACATACCCCCACCGTAAGGCAGGGGATAACTGCCGTAAAGAATTCAGCCACCACCGTAACTTATGGTGCCCACCGTAAGTTACGGTGGCCCCTGTATCAGGCCCTTCCATTTTGCCGTTTTTTACACGAAAACTTTTGTATCTTTCAATCCGCTTGTCCGTTTGACCTACCGTTTCTTCCTACGTGATTGTAATTTGATCCTCCATCATATGGAGTTAAAATCCAACATCCTACATAATAGATTTTGAGGCTTCAAAGCCTTCGACTCCTTGCCGTTTTATCGAATTTTAACCCGTTTATGCATTTTATCAAACAAACATATTTGTTTAATCCTTATTTCACATGCACCTTTCCAAATTAATGTTATCTATTATGTTAGGTTCTAATCACAGGTTTCTTACACAATTTAAATACGTTTTCGCTCGTATGCTTATTTTGACCCGTTAAGGGTATTTAAGCACTTTAGAACCTGAACTTGCTTTCATACATTTCTAGCATCTTATTCCTACATTCCTTACCAAGTAATCTTCCACCACAACTATATGTGTGTTGGATTTAATATGGATATCTATATGTTCCGAGTTTTACCCCTCGGATTATCATTTTACGGCAAAGACCTATATAAAGTCATTCGACCCAAGAATTTACATCTTTCACTATCTTTTCTTATTCTAAGCATTTTTTTAATCATAAAACTCGTTTCTGAACCCCTTTTAAGGGTCGTTCGTTCGAATTAGCCTATAAGGGCAATTTGGTCAATTTTCATCCTTCTTTTACTACAAGGAACTTTTAAATACTTGTTTGACCCAAAATCCGACCTTTTAACTATAACCTTGTTTATAAACCCATGTGCTTCTAAAACACTATAACCATAATTCAATTTATTCGGTTTACTTAAAAGATAACCGAATAACTATACTTTAACCTTGTCTAACTCTTATAGAATCTCAAGTTCTACATGATGAGTTGAATCATTATACATACCTGGCTCGGATCAATATATTGACCCATTTCGATACATTGCCTTAGTAGCCGTTAAGCAATAGCGATGTACGTATCCATTTGATAATTATTCCTATAAACATGTAACTCGACAAACCATTAGTCGATATTGTCAAAGGGTGATAATTTCACCTTTTGACCCGTTTATTTACCTAGTGATATTCGTCACTTCAACTAAATGTAAATTTCATGTATTATGCTAATTTAAGGTCTACTAGCGAAAATACGAAATCAAGCATAACGTAACGAGATCGTAGTTACGTACCTTTTAAGCATCCTTTTCAAACGCGTATTTCCACCGGCTTGTCCACTTGACGATCCGGATTCCTCGCCTAAAGAGTTCAATTCGTAATCCGTTTAGAACCCTTTTTCAATCATGTATCGCATAATTTGCTAAATCATCACAATCATGCGTTTTAACTTCAAATTTCAATTTCGAGCCATCTTTGGGGCATTTTTACAAACACTTGACGGGCAAAATTTTACATCTTTTATTTTCTAATTCATGGCTTGCTACTTAGCCTTGATTAACATCAATTGAGCTATTACTTATAGAATTACACATCATGTTTTCAGAAATCAGTTTCTATGCATCAATTTACACTAGATTAGCATTCTACACCCTAGTGTTCATCATTTTCTCACAAAACCCATGAATGACCTTCAATGTACTCATGAAATTTCCAGAATTTAGGCATGATTTCACATGTTATTGTCTAGGTTTCACTCCTAGACACTATATCATCCCTATTCTATCCAAATAGCAAACATGCAACATCAAATTTCGGATTTCCCAAATTCATGAGAATTTCAAACAGGGAATTAACATCAAATTTTACATACCTTACAACCCCCTTGCAATGGGGATCAATAATCTATGCTCGATTTTCGATTTTAACTTGGTTTGAGCCTTCAATTTGTGAGATTAGTGAGTTGTTAGGGTTTTGAGAGTGGGGGTCGCCCTCCTCCTCCTGTTGATCAAACCAGGAACCTAAATGGTGTGTTTGGTTTTTATTTTTGTTAAAATTAATAATATAAGTTTAGATTTTAACAACATAGGCCCCTCCACTTTTATTTAGTTTATAACTTGATATTTTGTTCTTTCATTTAATTACAAGACTTATACTAGGTTATTTATTACCTAGTTACTTTATATTGTTCTCAACCCATTTTATTTTAAGTCCCATTAAATCTCGGGCCTTTTATATACTTTGCTTTCTCAAAGTATTTCTCATCCTTTTAATAAATATTAGATTTATTTATTTAAATCCTAAAATTTACCGGGTAAGTTTTACCACTAACTGTATTTTACCCGTCCTGTAGTATTAACGGAGTTTGATTACCAAACCCGTTTTCGGGGTGTTACACTTTTAAACCTTTGTATGTCTCTTTC
This sequence comes from Helianthus tuberosus, assembly GCA_030545235.1. Lineage (NCBI taxonomy): Eukaryota > Viridiplantae > Streptophyta > Magnoliopsida > Asterales > Asteraceae > Helianthus > Helianthus tuberosus. The sequence continues at coordinate 181,286,812 of CM060397.1, read as the reverse complement.
TCTCCCCCCCCCCTCTCTCTCTCACACACACACTCACTCACTCACCACCACCTGCCTCCACTAATTACCACCAGCCGCCGCCACCTGCAACTCCACCAACATCAACATCTCTGCCACCGGAATTCCTTCCTCCGTCCCAGATCCCTTCATCCTCTTAATTGTCACACCCTGACTTTTGCGGAAGCTGATTTGGTGTGACTTGCTTAATATCATTGCATTCAACCATAACAAACAGCTATATGATAAAACCAAGATGTTCATCCATAGATAGTTTTCAAAATAATACAACCGTCATTGTTTAACATCAAACTAAGACTTTAAGTTTAGATCACATGACTACCAAAGCTTAAAGTTCCATACTGGACTTCACAAAAGACACAACCAAACTAGGTTTCGAGCCATGTATCTTATCCAAGATAAAATACATAACCCAAACCCTTCGACTTCGGATGACACCTTTTATTAGAGACATGACTTGTAACTTCAATGCCCGCCAGATCCATACTTAATTTTCTGAAATACATGTAGTTTGAAAACATCAACAAAAGTTGAGCGAGTTCATGTGTTTTGTATGTATGCACGAGTATCCTTGAAAACATTTGTAAGTATGTATGTATTTGTAAACTGGTATGAAGCAACAAGGAAAACAGATCAATTAATGTGTAGCTAATACATTAATATAAGTGACATGGTATAGGAAGCACACAACCCTTTAAGCGTATTTCGTACCGGCCCCTCCGGCGGAACGACATAGTCACCACATGCGGCCAACTCGTAGGCCCATGGGTGGGGCTCGCAACACCCAATAGATCTATCACTCATGCCCCTCGGTCCTTATACAAGGATTAATGGTCTTAAGTCAATCGCCTATCCATTCACATGATCTAGCAGTACATTCCTTAGCTAATCATACCATTTGTAATTGTTTGTAAACAGTATGTAACATGTACTTCACCCCCGAAGTTATAAAACTGAAAACAGTTAAAAGAAAAGGGGGACATGAACTCACAGTTTTGCGTTCCTTGTATCCAATGTAACTCAAAGCTTCCTATAGAACGCACGACTACCTACATGCTACTACGGTCCATTAGACGGGTAGGTCGTGCCTTAACCTTGGTCTTAATTAGTGTCTTGAGTTACGTTAGTTCGGTTGGTTACCAGTTCGTTAAGGTGCTAAACTACACATTTTAGCGTGCTTTATGTACTCTTTTATGACAGTTTTGATTCCCGACACTTAGGAAAGCATTCAGGACCATTTAACCTTATTTCTGCATGATATTAAGTTGTTTAAATGCTGAATTTTGCTGAATTCTGCAGTTTATGTGAGTTTTAGGCACTTTCCGGTACTTAAACTATCTCTAGGAAGGCAGTTTTGTGATCCTTACTTTCCTACACACTATACTAGTGTAATACTTGGTTTCTGGCTCATTTTGTACCTCAATACAATGTCTGTCTATTTACTGAACCCCGTCAGCATTTTTCTGGTTTGTCTGATAACTGTGATAACTGTGTTTCGTGCATCATTTGAATCAACAAAGTTTGCATGCAATAATGATATGTCACTTGCAATATATGATGCATATGTATGTATATGGTAATAATCAGAAAGCAGTTCAAGTAATTAATTGTAATTCAGCACAGTCATTAAGCACTAATCGTTGTTTAATAATCGTACGAACATCTGAAATTTTGACAGTTGTCACATTAATGTATATGAACAGGTGGTACCGATTCGTTACCAGAAAAGTTCAGATTAACGGGTTTGGGGGTATCAAACGTACGAAAAAGGTATATAGATACAGCCCTCTGCTCTCTAATCAAGAGCCAGATCTGTCTCCTATGTAAACGAATCAGGTAGATGTTTGTCAGGAAATGGACACATGCTAAATATTCGACCGAATCTACTTTGGATCCCCTATTCTGAACATTTGGCAGAAGCATAAAACATCGGGTGGGTATTTCGTTTGCCGATCATATGAAGAACAACATTCACCTGGAATTCATACCTCCGATTATCATACCGACAGGTAAATGTGAAATGTCATATTGTTTTGATTCAGTCTATTATGGTGTTCTCTCATTGCTTGTATGGTTACTTATATGGTTTTCAATAAAGTTAAAGTAGTTTGAGAGAGAGAGAGAGAGAGAGAGAGAGAGAGAGGGGCTTAAAAGGGTGAATAAGAAGGTTGATAGGTTTCACCTTTAATTTGAATATATCTAGTGTTTTAATTTGATACTAAGGGCATGTTGGTCCTTTTACATGGAGTTAACGGAGAAAACTAACGGATATCCACTTTAGGGACTATTCGAGTAACAAACTGTCAAACCACAGGGAGCACCGGTGTAATTTCCAAAAGTTCGGGACTTTAGGTGTTATTTTACAAAATCACAAAAACTATCCGGGCGCATTTTACTCCTAAAAAAAATATAAAAACTTCATATACTCTATCTAAAAGTAAATAATAAGTTTATAAAAAAAAAATGGCTGTGATTTCTTTTTTAATGGCAAAATGACGTAACTTCATATACTCCCTTCACAACAAAGCTGAACAATCACAACCGTCCATTCTCATGCCACGTCACCGATCCGCTTAACAACCCAATCATCCAATAAAAACCCATTCACGTCTACTATATAACCAACACCCGTAACCTCTTTCAATCACACACAATCAATCAATTCCCCCAAATTTCCAACCCTAGAATTTCAATTTCCCTCATAAAATCAATGGCACCAAAGGCAGAGAAGAAGCCCGCCGAGAAGAAGCCGGCAGAAGACAAAGCACCGGCGGAGAAGAAGCCAAAGGCCGGGAAGAAACTGCCGAAAGAAGCCGGAGCCGCCTCTGCAGATAAGAAGAAGAAGAGAACGAAGAAGAGCGTGGAGACGTACAAGATCTACATCTTCAAGGTGTTGAAGCAGGTTCATCCTGACACCGGAATCTCCAGCAAGGCCATGGGAATCATGAACAGTTTCATCAACGATATCTTCGAGAAACTCGCTCAGGAGAGTTCCAGGCTTGCAAGGTACAACAAGAAGCCGACGATTACGTCACGGGAGATTCAGACGGCGGTGAGGCTTGTTCTTCCCGGTGAATTGGCGAAACACGCTGTTTCTGAAGGCACAAAGGCGGTTACGAAGTTTACAAGCTCTTAGAGCGTTTGTTGTTTTTAAATATGCTCGTATAATCTGATGGAATCTGATAGTGTTTTAGGGTTTCAATCTTTTGATGAGCAGTATAAACTCTCTGAATCTGGATCCGTTTGAATCAAATTATATGGTGCAAAGAATATGGAATATGGTTGTTATATATTTTGTTTTTGGTTCTAAGAATTTATTCAATAAATTTGGCTGTTATTGATCTTGAAATGAATTTTGAGTCTGTTGTTAATCTTATAAATAAGTTCGTATTTCCTTTCAAAATTGTGGATAGATTTCGTTTGATTTGTTTTGAAACGATGAATTTTCAATTTTGTTTACGTGGTTGAGTTATAAACTAATATCAAATTAACTACCTGTCAAGAATTCAAATGGTTGTTTGAAGGTTAAACATTTCCAGAATAAAAACAAATAATTATACAGTTTATTATTTATACGATTGAAGCCTGCTTCAAGAACTCAATGGAACTCAGGTGCACAGCTTTGCGACCGCATCTCAGTACCATCAAGTTCCACTTTTTTCCCTCTGTTCGTCAAATATAAATGGGTCAAATGAAAAGATTAGCTTTAAAGGGAATGAGCCAAATGGGCTCAATAGGTTGAAAGTCGCCCATATATACTAACGGGTCAAAAAGGTTGAAAGTCCGCCAAAGATAATCTATATCGCAAGCCGCCACCTAAATCTTGCTATCGTAATTGTTTTTTATATTTAACACATTTATATTTATAAAATAGATGGACGTAAAAGTTTTTGTGGGTACGCGTTGTCCGGCACTTTTGGTCCCGTTAACACATGCAGAAAGTTGAAAACAGACTCAGGAAAATTGATTTGAGAGAGCTTGCATCAGCTGAGAGCCCATATACGGCAAAAAACACTATATAACACCATATAACACTATATGATACTATATAAAAATATATAACACTATACAGTTCTGAATGGTGGTTGCAATGTTATATATAATGTTGTAGTGTTATATAGAGTTATAAAAGGGTTATATGTTGTTATATGCTATTCGTAGTGTTTTCATTTTGTGATTTTCAGAATTAATAATTGATGAACGAGATGACACCAATTCGTAGATTAATTCTTAATTCGTATTCCTATAATTAAGGTTGGTGGTTATGGAAGGTTATAAGTTAATTAAATCAATAAGAAAATTACTTGTTTACCCTTTTGAATTAATTTAAATTGATGACACATGTCATCTCCATAATATTTCTCACACTTTTGAATTAATATATAGGATCTTCAATCTTTATACACATATAACCATAACCTGACTATTAAAATGAACTCCCTTTGGCTTTTATGTTAACTTTTTTTTTTTTAATTTTTTTTAACCGCAAATTTCTTTTATTCCAAGACCTTTCCTTCCCAAAGTGTTGTTTTGTCTTTGCCAATTGAACACCACCCTATTGGTTGACTTTTTTACTTATTAATCACATGTTGTTCTTAACTTTCTTGATTTAATATAGGGTTATTGGATCTTATCACCCCCAACTATTGGCTACTGGCCGCTGCCACCCTCAACTATCACTTTGACGCCCATCACCCCTAACTTAACACTTAGTGTGTTCTGTCACCACGCCGATAACTAAACACTAACTTTTGATCCTGTTTTATACTTTTGGGGGTGTCATAGGAATCTTAGGAAGGTTTTAGGGATCTTTGGACACCCCGAAAAGTATAGTAACAAGCTCAAAAGTTAGTGGTCAGTTAACGACGTGGTGACATAACAAACTAAGTGTTAAGTTGGGGGTGGCGGGCGTCAAAGTGATAGCTGGGGGTGGCAGCGGCTAATAGCCAATAGTTAGGGGTGATAAAATCCGATAACCATCTAATATATGGCTATGTGAATATGGATGTTAGCAAAAATATAGTTCCTCATGAAACCAAGGGAAGGGAAATTCTTCTTGGGTTCCGGATGACTCTTTGGCAAGTGAGTAATATGTTTTTATTGCAAAACTACTAACAATTCTTGGTTAAGTATATGTTTCTATTGCAAAACTACTAACAATTCTTGGAAAATACCAAAACATCGACACCGTTTTCAAGAATGAATTGACCAAAACATCGACACCGTTTTAAAGAATGAATATAGTATTAATTTTGTAACTTTTTATGCATAATGGTATTGTACCTTATGCTCAGGGTGTTTTCCAGAAAAAGAAATTAATTTTTTACTTTTAACCCAAAATTTTTCTATCTTTTGAAATTTAAACTCATAAAATTTGATTTCTTACTTTTAACCTAAAACTTTTCATCATTAACAATTTAACCTCACGACTTTTTTGCTTTCAAATTTGGTCATTTATACTTTTCATCTTTCGCAAATTTCGTTTTACGTTTCGTTCCAAATTTTCCGAGCTAACACGGCGCAACGTACGTATGTGATTTTACGTTTCCTTCTAAATTTTGCGAGTTATTACGACGCAATGTGCGCGTGGTTCAATGTTTTTATGTGTATTTTTTCCCATTTGACATGTTCGTCACAACGTGCGGGTCTTAGATTTACTTAATTATTCTTTTCTATGTTTTACATTCCGGTCTGATTTCTTTACATTAACACGCCGTAACTTTAGTGTCGGTGGCCGCTGATAGGGGTGTGACATTGATGCTATTTGGCATAATTTAACGTCCCCGCCGCAATGCAGGGGGCTTAATTCTAGTTAAAATAAAATTTCATGATTCATTTTAAATATTTATAACAATTCCAAAACTAAGAAATTAGTTAATTTCGCTTTCGCTTCAAAATGATTGTTCTCTTAGTGTTGTGATTTAGAGGCGACACTTTCGACCAGTTATTTGTTAATTGGTCAATTTATGTTGTGTTTTTATTTCAAACAAGTAATAACTAGAAGTTTGACCCGCGCGCGTTGCGCCGCGGCCAACGAAATTGACATGTTGTTGATCAGATTCACATTTACAATGTGTTAAAGATGTTTTTGTCGGTTAAGTCTGTATTACTATCTTATACAAATAAGCTCAATACAATTAATGGTATCATAATTACTATGTTACATGACTTGTATCCATATAAATAACCTATCGTATTAAGCTCCCCCGCGCTGCGGTGGGGGCTAAAACCATGACAAATAGCACCAATGTCACGCTATAGCCAACGACCACCAACATTGAAGTTGCGGCGTTTTGACGTGGAAAAATTAGACCGACATATAAAACATAGAAAATAATAACTAACTTGATTTAGGATTCATGCGTTGTGACGAACTTATTAAACGGGAAAAAAATAGATGACGTAAACACACTGAACCACACACGTACGTTGCCCCATGTTAACTCGCAAAATTTAGAACGAAGCGTATAACAAAACGTAAAATCGTTGAACCACACACACATTGTGCCGTGTTAAGTCGCAAAATTTATATCTAAACGTAAAACGAAAAATTTTGCAAAATATGAAAAACATAGGGGATTAAAGTTGAAAGTAAAAAAGTTGTGAAGTTAAATCGGAAAAACTAAAAACTTTTGGGTTAAAACTACAAAATCAAGTAGTTTTGGGTTTAAAGTGAAACATCAACTTTAAAAAAAAAACCCCCAAAACATGGGGTACAACACCCAATGCCTCAACTTGTTATAAATTTATATTATGTAAATTTCTACAAATAATATAGAATTATAGATCATATCAATTTCTACAAATAATATTTTTGTCTTGTTTAATCTTAAATATAAAACAAACATAGCAACATAAAGTACAAGATGTTAATGCCAATAATACCCTACAACCTTAATAGCATATGGTACAAGTAGTAATGCTTAGAATTGTTTTAAATTAATAGTATATAAATGTTAAATAAACACGAACAACTAAAAAGGTAAAACGCCAAAGTAAATAAACAAAAGTAAAGTCAACAAAAGTGCAGTTACAGGTTAATAGGGTTGTTCACGGTTCGATTTGGCTGGTTTTAAATGGTTTTGACGAAAATTATAGGCCAAACAACTTAACTACAAATTCGGGTGACAACAAAAGGTGGCAACTTTTTGTTATTATATTTATTTGATATTTTCGTTATATTTAATGGGTGAGGATCAAATGTCACCCCCCAACCGATGGCGGAATCATCGGGGCGTGGCACTAAGCGAAACAGATTGTTCAGAAGTTTCCATAACAACTATCATTACCATTCAATTTAAATGATACGTCCCATACCGTATCTTAAATAGTCAAACAAGTTATTACAGATAACATCAAAACAAATATTCTGTTCCGACAACTCAGATTTAAACATAACAATTTATTCGTTGGTTTCTAGGACTCCAGTTCCTAGCTTCAAGTTCATCACAGCACAAAGAGCATAAAAGCAACCTAAGCACCTGTCACATACGTTAAAATAAAGTCAATACATATAATGTAAAGGTGAGCATACAAGTTTGATAATAGCATATAGAGTTCGAATTCGTTTACGCATAACCAGCACGTACACATAGTGAAATGAAGCACGTTAGTTATCGACATAGATCCATCGATACCAATGACTGCGGGTTGACTGCCCGAGGCAGTTCGCAATACATGATTACCACCGTAATCCATGCAAGTAAAAGATCCTTAACAACCCCCGTGTGAACGGGTGCTGAGTCCAAACTATAGTACTATCGTTGCTAAGGCAGGTAGACAGCATTCCATGTGTAAACATAACAAACAAGCATTCATGAGCCACGTATAACATGCGTAAATGGTTTAGCGTTAAAATAGCTTGAGTAGTGTGATAGTTGTAGTTTGAATATTCGTAACGTATGTAACACCCAAAAGTGCTAAAAGCAAAAAGGGTTCGAGTATACTCACAGCGATTATGGATTGAAAGGAGCGCTTTTCAGCGAGTACGGTTAGCCTGAATAGATTCGATAACGTAACGATAAGTGGCGCGTAAAACAGTACAAAGTGAGAGTGGTTAGGATGGCGGATCGTGTGGGTCAACTATCCGTGAGAGGAAGTCATCCGTGCGAGTGAACTATCCGTACGGATGGTGACCCATCCGGATGGTGACCCATCCGGATAAACTATCCGTGCGAGCGAGCTGTCAGTGCGGATTAGTCGCTCGTGCGGATTGCTTATCCGTACGGACAAGTTGTTCGTGCGGATAAACGTTCGAGTGGATTGTTTCTTCCTAAGGATGTGTTTGTGTATGATGGCTTGTGCTTTGAAGTTTTCGTTGTAGCATTTAGAAAGCACATAAGTAGCTCTACCTTTCAAGCCGGTCGCGCGGATAACAATCCGTCCGGATGATGATCCGTGCGGACACGCCTCTGAGGCTGAGTCACTTGGTGAAGTTTGGGGAATCCGTCCGGATAGTTGTTCGTGCGGACAAGACAATCCGTCCGGATAGTCTGTCCGTGCGAACAACTGGTCCGTGCGGATGAACTTTGTTTGAATGTACTCAAGGTCTTAGTATCTCATGATTCGAAGAGTAATTCATTCAGAGGTCGTCCGTCCGGATTGCTCATTCGTCGATACTCAAACCTCGTTTTGAATGTGGGTCCCAATGTGTAGTTCGTCCGGGTGACAACTGTCCGGATCGTCTGTCCGTGCGGACAGTCTCTCGTCTGGTTGTTCCGTTCGCCCACTCTTGGTTTCTGTTGTCGTTTATCGAGACGTTCTGATTACGTGGCAACCACTTGGAATCGTATTCTTACTCGCGTGACTAAGCCGGTCAGGAACCACCCTGACTCGACTCGTCGGCGACTCAGAACGGTCGTTCCGGTTCATCTCGTAATCAGGTGTCTCGCGGGTAGGATTCCAGATCTAGGACTAGTGCATCACTATTATCGAGTAGAGACTAGAACCGATCAGATTCGTACCGATCTTAAGGGTAAAAGAAGGAGAGAACTTAGGTTTATTTCTTTCAACTCTTTTATCCTTAGAAAAGTTTAGATTTAGGTGAAGTTGTTGTGAAATCTTGTGGAAACCGTTCAGATCTGAGTTACTCTTGGTGGAATGAAGTCAAGCTTGAAGTTCATAAGAACTTCATGATGACGTCACTCGAGAATACCTCAAATCTTGATGGTTTCACGGTCGAAAGTGGAGATTTGAAAGATGGAAAGGTGTAGAATTGTGTAGTGATCAAGAATGTACAAGAATTAGAGCAAGATCTTACCTGGATTGAGAGAAATCTGAGAAAAGGTGAAGAATGCGTGCGGTTCGGACGTCACTTGCCAAAAGTGGAAAGGTTGGAGAGTGACCCGTGTATTTATAGGATGCCAAAAAGGGAAAAGGGTAATCCGTGCGGATAGCACGTACCCGGATAAGTTATCCGTCCGGATTGGTCATCCGTCCGGATTGGCAATCCGTGCGGATTGACCATCCGTTCGGATGTCGCCTGATTTGGTCCATTCGGTGCGATGACGCTTCGGTTTCGGTTTTCGAGCGATTAGATAGGGTTTCCTAGTCAAATCGGTGCGATGACGCTTCGGTTTCGGTTTTCGAGCGATTAGATAGGGTTTCCTAGTCAAATTACTTTTAGTACCAACTACTTCGTTTATGACACGGTTCGATTCGGAATTCGGGTTCGTTTACATTCGAGTTAGACTTCGAGTTCGATTGAGTTCGCTTGATTATCACAACAACTCATAAATAAACATGCACAGGTAACACGTAAGGCACACACACACGTATAATGACGAATAAAATACATAGCTCGAGTTACGATTTGATGTCGATTCGATTAGTATAGCTTGATTAACTTTATCGCATTGTTACTTCCTATCATTCACAGTCGTAGGTCGATTAAAATACGGTCAGCATGATTCGATTACTACAATGAACGACACTTACTCCACATAATATAAATAAAATAAAAACATTTCTACGAGTCAAGTCGCGCGAAATCGGTCGTTGACTTTGACCTTGACTTTGACTTTCACTCGTGAAAACACGGGGTGTTACAACCTCCTCTTGTTTAGGGAATTTCGTCCCGAAATTAAGCTGAAAGCCGTAACTAAGGTCGTGAATCACTTGTGAGAGTTCTGCGTTTTGGACCACTGAAAATCGTCAAATTAATCGACTTTTTACGGTTAAAGAATCGGATAAAATTTGGATATGTTATGCGAAATTCACTGATCTATAAGCCTACAAAGTTTCAGATCTTAATTCGAAGTCGTTTGTGAGAAATCTGAGTTCGTTAAAAATGTTGAATGTTGCTGTTGATGTTCACCGTACGGATGGTAATCCGTGCGGTTAACAAATCCGTGTTGACTTTTGTTGACTAGCTTATTCGCATGGATAATTGTTGACTCTGAGTCATGCGGAATCCGTGAACGCGTGTGACTAAACATAATCGTAACGGAGTCGAAATCCGATCCTACCAGTGGTATCTGAGTAGGTGCTCGATTGCGCGGATCGAATATACTAGGATGTAACAAAATCGATGATTCTATTGATAAATCTGAAATCGTACAAGCACTAGAATCATAAAGCCATTTTCTCTCTAACGCTTCCCTAATTAAACAACTGTGGATACTTTGCCTTCATGTCGCTTTCGAGTTCCCAAGTGAACTCCGCGCCTCGTTTACCTTCCCACCGGACCTTCACAATAGGAATGCGTGAGCGCCTGAGTTGCTTGGTTTGGCGATCCATGATTTCGACAGGCTTCTCCACGAAGTGTAATGTTTCGTTCACTTGTAGATCTTCTAGAGAGACATGTAGATCGTGGTCGGCGATGCACTTTCGGAGGTTTGACACGTGGAAAGTCGGATTCACATTGCTAAGTTCCTCCAGTAATTCGAGTCTGTAGGCGACTTTTCCGATCCTTTCCAGAATCTTAAAAGGTCTAACATATCGAGGCGCGGTCACCAACGCCATATTCACGGTGATACCTTTAGGAGTACGTGGTCACCAACGTGATACCTTCCAAGGTGATACCTTTAGGAGTACGTGGTCACCAACGCCATATTCACGGGGTTTGCGCTTTTTATCGGCGTAAACTTTCTGTCGATCCCGAGCTTTCGCTAGGTTGTCTCGAATTTGGAAAATTTTGTCTGTCGTTTCTTGTAGCAGCTCCGGACCGGTTAGTTACGAGTGACCGATCTCGTGCCACACAATAGGCGATCGACATCTTCTTCCGTATAAGGCCTCGAAAGGTGCCATCTGGATGCTAGCCTGGTAGCTGTTGTTATACGAGAATTCGACTAACGGAATGTGTCTATCCCAATTACCACCGAAGTCTAGAACACACGAACGGAGCATGTCTTCAAGAGTACGAATCGTTCTTTTAGTCTGACCATCGGTTTGTGGGTGGAACGCAGTACTTAGATTAAGCGTTGTACCGAGTGCCGTTTGGAATGTTTTCCACAATCGTGAAGTAAACCGAGCATCACGATCAGAGATGATGTCACGAGGCGTCCCATGCCTACAATTGATCTCGTCGGTGTAGATTCGGGCTAATCGTTCCACCTTGTAGTCTTCTCGTATTGGCAGAAAGTGTGCTGCTTTAGTCAAACGGTCAATAACAACCCAAATGCTGTCGTGACCTGATGACGTGGTTGGAAGCTTGGTTACGAAATCCATAGCTATACTCTCCCACTTCCACATGGGAATCGGTGGTTGTTCGAGCAAGCCAGAGGGTCTTTGATGTTCAGCCTTGATCCTAGCACAGGTTAGGCATTTTCTGACGTAGAGAGCGATATCCCGTTTCATACCTGGCCACCAGTACCTATAGCGAAGATCATGGTACATTTTGTTGGCACCGGGATGGATAGAGTATCGGGATTTGTGGGCTTCATCCATGATAATCTGTCACAAATTGGTTCGCTTGGGAATCCAAATTCGGTCTAAGAAGTGGAATATCCCATTTGATTTGCTCACAAGCTGGGCTCCATCGTGGTAGATTCTTTCTTTCTTCAAAGTGCGTTCGTTGAAACATGCATGCTGGGAGTCGTGGATGAGAGCTTCGAGGTTGTGCTGGGCTTGAACATTACGAGTGCTAAACAGATAGCTCCGTCTGCTAAGTGCGTCGGCAACAACATTTGCTTTGCCTGGGTGATAACGAATCTCACAGTCGTAATCGTTGAGAAGTTCTACCCATCGGCGTTGACACATATTTAGTTCCCTCTGATTAAAGATGTGTTGTAGGCTCTTATGATCGGTGAAGATCGTACACCTTGTACCATACAGGTAGTGTCGCCAAATCTTTAATGCAAAACCAACTGCGCCTAGCTCGAGATCGTGGGTTGTATAGTTCTTCTCGTGGACTTTGAGCTGAAGAGATGCGTAAGCTATGACCTTGTCTCGTTGCATAAGGACACAACCGAGACCAAGGTTGGAAGCATCACAGTAGACAATGAAATCATTGTTTCCGTTGGGTAGTGTGAGAACAGGAGCATTGCAAAGCATGTGTTTAAGGGTTCGAAAGGCAGACTCTTGTTTGGTCCCCCAGACAAAAGGCTGGTCCTTATGCGTGAGAGTGGTAAGTGGTACAGCAATCTTCGAGAATCCTTCGATAAATCGTCGATAATAGCCCGCTAGCCTGAGAAAGGAGCGGACTTCAGACGGGTTCTTAGGCGTAACCCAGCTCTTAACAGCTTCAATCTTTGCAGGATCGACGTGAATACCCTGACTATTTACAATGTGACCCAGAAACTGAACCTCCCTCAACCAAAACTCGCACTTGGAGAATTTGGCGTAGAGTTGGTTCCCCTGGAGTAACTCGAGAACCAAACGGAGATGTTGCGCGTGTTCGGCTCTCGTTTTGGAATAGATCAAGACATCGTCGATGAACACGATGACGAAACGGTCGAGATATGGTTTACACACACGATTCATCAGATCCATGAAAACCGCTGGTGCGTTGGTTAGGCCAAAAGGCATGACAACGAATTCGTAATGGCCGTAACGAGTACGAAACGCGGTTTTGGGTATATCCTCCTCTTGTATACGTAGCTGATGATATCCGGAACGTAGATCGATCTTCGAGAAACACGTAGCGCCTTGTAGCTGATCAAACAAATCGTCGATTCGAGGCAGAGGATAGCGGTTCTTGATAGTCAACTTATTCAACTCCCGGTAGTCGATGCACATCCGGAACGACCCGTCCTTCTTTTTGACGAAAAGGACTGGTGCGCCCCAAGGAGAGGTGCTCGGGCGAATAAAGCCTTTTTCAAGCAATTCCTGGAGTTGGGTTGAGAGTTCGCGCATTTCAGACCGGTAAGGAGCTCTGGCGGTAGGATTAGCTCCAGGAATGAGATCAATGCGAAAATCAATATCGCGTTTTGGAGGTAGTCCGGGAAGGTCCTCTGGAAAAACTTGAGGGAATTCCCGAACCACAGGAACGTCTTTTACTTCCTTCTTCTCTTTCTTTTCCTTCTCCGCTGCTACGACGTTAGCCAAGAAAGCCCTGTATTCCTTGCGGAGATACTTGCTAGCTTGGATGCATGACATAAGTTTGAGACCCTTCGAAGTAGTATCACCATAAACGCGCAATGAATCACCGTTTGCGAGCGAAAAACGTATCATCTTATCGAAGCAAACAACTTCGGCATGGTTTTCTCGAAGGAAGTCCATGCCTACTATGACGTCGAAGCTTCCGAGTTGCATCGGAATAAGGTCGATTGGAAAGATGTGATTGTTGAGCTCGAGAGTGCAATCACGAATAACAGAGTTTACAGCGACGGTTCTTCCGGTAGCGACTTCAACATTGAATGCAGAGGAGAGTCGAGAACGTTTACGACCAAGGAGTTTCTCAAATTCGAGCGACACAAAGCAATTATCGGCTCCAGTATCAAACAAACATGAAGCATAAATACCATTCACAAGGAACGTACCATTGACCACGTTGTTGTCGGCCTGGGCTTGACGCACATTGAGGTTGAAAGTTCTGGCGCGTGTGGCCTGTTGTTGCTGTTGCTGTTGTGGTTGCTGCTGTTGCGGTTCTTGTTTCACTACCCTGTTCGGGCACATGTTGGCGAAATGATTCGGGTCGCCACACGTGAAGCATGCTCTGGCTTTGACTGCGGGTGCCGGAGGAGCTTGTTGACCCTGTGGGGCAGCGAGTAGAGCTTGATTGGCAGGAGCTTGGCGAATACGGCAGTTGGCAGTAAAGTGGCCGTATACATTGCAGTGAGCACAGAAGCGGCATTGAATAGCTGTCGGGTGCTGGTAGGTGCAAGTAGGGCAGAGCGGGTGCGGCCCAGTATATGCACGCTTCGCAGGCGGTGCATTGGCCACAGGCGCCGCTACTTGACGTTGTTGGGCAGGTACAGCTTGAATCGGTGCAGCAGTAATCGCACAGTTCTTGCTGGTGGAGCTGTTCTTTCTTTTGTTCTTTCTCTTGTTGCTTGACGAGGTGGTTTCAGCAGTTGGTGCAGCATCGGTAGCTTGATGCAGATGCTTGGAGGTCTTATCCCACACCCCAGCCTTAACCCTTTTGTCATTGATTTCAGCGGCTAGCAGATAGGTTTCCTTGATCGTGGAAGTCTTAGCCGCTTGCACGAAATCAGCAACGCAGTCGGGCAAAGCTCGGATGTACTTCTTGATGGTCATCTCAGGAGTCTTGACCTGGTCGGGACAGATAATGCTGAGCTGTTTGAAGTGAGCAGTAAGGCCAGCATTGTCTCCATCCTTCTGATGTATGTGCCAAAATTCATCTTCAAGCTTTTGACGCTCGTGAGGAGGGCAGAATTCCTCTAGCATGACTTCCTTGAGCTCATCCCACGATAGACCGTAGGCTGCATCATTCCCTCGCTTGTTCCTCTCGGCCGTCCACCAGTCTAGAGCATGGGACTGGAAGACGCCGGTAGCGTTCAGAGTTCGAAGGTCATCAGGGCAACCACTTTGTTGCAGAGTAACCTCGATAGAGTCAAACCAATGAAATAGTGCAGTAGGACCTCCTTCGCCTGTGAATTCTTTCGGCCCACACGACTTGAATTGTTTGAAACTGAAAGGTCTCGTGACAGCTTTAGGACCTTCAGTCCTCGATTCCTCGGATGATTTGCTGGCGTTCTCGTAGGCATCACTCACGGCTTTAGCTACACTCTTCGCGATGATAGAAGCAAGGCGTCTGTCCCTCTTTTCCTGACGAGAGAGCGTATGACGAGATCCAGACGACATTGTCTGCAATAGACATCGCCACGGAACTCAACACATGTATTCGAATCTCACCTCACACGTCTATTACTACTAAAGCTCAGTAACACGTACCATGTAACCGCATATAGTCACAAAATCACAGAATTGCACAAAACCACATAAACACATAGAGCACATAATCACAATATTCCTAAACATGTAAGCACAATAGCAAAACACACATACCTTAGTCACTAGAGGTATATACGAGCATACAAAGCATTCTGGATGCCTCTATTGTCGATTTGTTAGCGATGTGTTGTGTGGGTTTTGTGTTTTAGTAGAAGCAATAGTGTTGGGTCGAAACCAATAGTACCTCAAAACGTTAACAAATAAGCAGAAAATACATAAAATCTTCATAAAGGTTGATAAATCAAGGGTAGATTGTCTGCGGCTAATAGACTTCGACTAACCAAAGTGGCTCGACTATTCGCAAGGATCCGGTGTGCACAATTTCCTCCAGGACTATGCCTTTGCCTCGATTCTTGGGCGTTGGCGCAATTCCCATTGGTTATATTGTGTCTTTAGATCGTTGGAGTCCATCGAAACTTTGGTGGGAGTTTTTGTATAAAAGCAGGACGAGTCGTCAAGGTTAGGGTTTCACCCCTATCTTGCAACTTCTGTCCTTGCTTTTGATAAAATTTGAGGAGATTATTCATCAAAATATGGATTTCACTCCTAATTTGGTATGATTCTCCTCGTTTGTAGCTAAAACGCAAGCTGATTAGGCAACTTTAGTCGAGAGTTTGCGGTTTTCACACCTATTCTCGGCCTCATTACCTGTTCATAACTTGAAAACTCGAGTGCAGTGATAGAAAAGAGCGAGTGATAGTGGCGAGTTTACGCATACGCGTGAGTTGGTCTGTTGGTTCTTAACTATAGACTAGGTCTCTAAGACTTCGACCCGGACTAGGTCGAGTCTTGCCTAATTCCCTATAGTTATGGCTCTGATACCAATCTGTCACCCCCCAACCGATGGCGGAATCATCGGGGCGTGGCACTGAGCGAAACAGATTGTCCAGAAGTTTCCATAACAACTATCATTACCATTCAATTTAAATGATACGTCCCATACCGTATCTTAAATAGTCAAACAAGTTATTACAGATAACATCAAAACAAATATTCTGTACCGACAACTCAGATTTAAACATAACAATTTATTCGTTGGTTTCTAGGACTCTAGTTCCTAGCTTCAAGTTCATCACAGCACAAAGAGCATAAAAGCAACCTAAGCACCTGTCACATACGTTAAAATAAAGTCAATATATATAATGTAAAGGTGAGCATACAAGTTTGATAATAGCATATAGAGTTCGAATTTGTTTACGCATAACCAGCACGTACACATAGTGAAATGAAGCACGTTAGTTATCGACATAGATCCATCGATACCAATGACTGCGGGTTGACTGCCCGAGGCAGTTCGCAATACATGATTACCACCGTAATCCATGCAAGTAAAAGATCCTTAACAACCCCCGTGTGAACGGGTGCTGAGTCCAAACTATAGTACTATCGTTGCTAAGGCAGGTAGACAGCATTCCATGTGTAAACATAACAAACAAGCATTCATGAGCCACGTATAACATGCGTAAATGGTTTAGCGTTAAAATAGCTTGAGTAGTGTGATAGTTGTAGTTTGAATATTCGTAACGTATGTAACACCCAAAAGTGCTAAAAGCAAAAAGGGTTCGAGTATACTCACAGCGATTATGGATTGAAGGGAGCGCTTTTCAGCGAGTACGGTTAGCCTGAATAGATTCGATAACGTAACGATAAGTGGCGCGTAAAACAGTACAAAGTGAGAGTGGTTAGGATGGCGGATCGTGCGGGTCAACTATCCGTGAGAGGAAGTCATCCGTGCGAGTGAATTATCCGTACGGATGGTAATCCGTGCGGATGGTGACCCATCCGGATAAACTATCCGTGCGAGCGAGCTGTCCGTGCGGATGGTAATCCGTGCGGATTAGTCGCTCGTGCGGATTGCTTATCCGTACGGACAAGTTGTTTGTGCGGATAAACGTTCGAGTGGATTGTTTCTTCCTAAGGACGTGTTTGTGTATGATGGCTTGTGCTTTGAAGTTTTCGTTGTAGCATTTAGAAAGCACATAAGTAGCTCTACCTTTCAAGCCGGTCGCGCGGATAACAATCCGTCCGGATGATGATCCGTGCGGACACGCCTCTGAGGCTGAGTCACTTGGTGAAGTTTGGGGAATCCGTCCGGATAGTTGTTCGTGCGGACAAGACAATCCGTCCGGATAGTCTGTCCGTGCGGACAACTGGTCCGTGCGGATGAACTTTGTTTGAATGTACTCAAGGTCTTAGTATCTCATGATTCGAAGAGTAATTCATTCAGAGGTCGTCCGTCCGGATTGCTCATTCGTCGATACTCAAACCTCGTTTTGAATGTGGGTCCCAATGTGTAGTTCGTCCGGGTGACAACCGTCCGGATCGTCTGTCCGTGCGGACAACTGGTCCGTGCGGACAGTCTGTCGTCTGGTTGTTCCGTTCGCCCACTCTTGGTTTCTGTTGTCGTTTATCGAGACGTTCTGATTACGTGGCAACCACTTGGAATCGTATTCTTACTCGCGTGACTAAGCCGACCAGGAACCACCCTGACTCGACTTGTCGGTGACTCAGAACGGTCGTTCCGGTTCATCTCGTAATCAGGTGTCTCGCGGGTAGGATTCCAGATCTAGGACTAGTGCATCACTATTATCGAGTAGAGACTAGAACCGATCAGATTCGTACCGATCTTAAGGGTAAAAGAAGGAGAGAACTTAGGTTTATTTCTTTCAACTCTTTTATCCTTAGAAAAGTTTAGATTTAGGTGAAGTTGTTGTGAAATCTTGTGGAAACCGTTCAGATCTGAGTTACTCTTGGTGGAATGAAGTCAAGCTTGAAGTTCATAAGAACTTCATGATGACGTCACCCGAGAATACCTCAAATCTTGATGGTTTCACGGTCAAAAGTGGAGATTTGAAAGATGGAAAGGTGTAGAATTGTGTAGTGATCAAGAATGTACAAGAATTAGAGCAAGATCTTACCTGGATTGAGAGAAATCTGAGAAAAGGTGAAGAATGCGTTCGGTTCGGACGTCACTTGCCAAAAGTAGAAAGGTTGGAGAGTGACCCGTGTATTTATAGGATGCCAAAAAGGGAAAAGGGTAATCCGTGCGGATAGCACGTACCCGGATAGGTTATCCGTCCGGATTGGTCATCCGTCCGGATTGGCAATCCGTGCGGATTGACCATCCGTTCGGATGTCGCCTGATTTGGTCCATTCGGTGCGATGACGCTTCGGTTTTCGAGCGATTAGATAGGGTTTCCTAGTCAAATTACTTTTAGTCCCAACTACTTCGTTTATGACACGGTTCGATTCGGAATTCGGGTTCGTTTACATTCGAGTTAGACTTCGAGTTCGATTGAGTTCGCTTGATTATCACAACAACTCATAAATAAACATGCACAGGTAACACGTAAGGCACACACACACGTATAATGACGAATAAAATACATAGCTCGAGTTACGATTTGATGTCGATGCGATTAGTATAGCTTGATTAACTTTATCGCATTGTTACTTCCTATCATTCACAGTCGTAGGTCGATTAAAATACGGTCAGCATGATTCGATTACTGCAATGAACGACACTTACTCCACATAATATAAATAAAATAAAAACATTTCTACGAGTCAAGTCGCGTGAAATCGGTCGTTGACTTTGACCTTGACTTTGACTTTCACTCGTGAAAACACGGGGTGTTACATCAAATATGAACTTTATTTTGGCTAGCAAGTTCTCCCCAGTAACTTCAAAACCCACAATTTTCAAAACCCACCATCTTCAACCCACAATTGGCGATTTTCGTCACCAATCAAAGATTCAAACACACGATCAACGTGTTCTTCAGCTTTTTTTTAAGAAACCCAGTTTTATTTCATACAATATCTCATTTTTTCCTGTGATTTTGTAGCGAATCACTCTATTCGTTCGATTCGATCGCTGCTAAATGTTTCTAACATTCAAATTTCGTCAATCGTTGAAGAAATCTAAAGAAATCGGCTTTGATCTATGTAAGAAATTTTTTAATTGCATTTTTACGATCTGAGTTTTTGAATTGAGTAATTGCGTTTTACGATCTTGGGGGGGGGGGGTGTCCGGGGGCAGCGCCCCTGGGAACTGGGTCCAAGGGGCGGCAACCCCTGGCTGGGGTCGAGTTGCCAGGTCATTTCGAAGACAGATTTCCTACTCCCTAGTTCAGTCAATTCACATACAGTTTTATGTGTCCATTGCGTGTTAGAAATAAGACAGTTTTATGTGTTTTCTGACCATTGTGTTTTAGAAAAACACATTTTTGAAGTGTTTTTAGTCCATTGCGTTTTAGGTAAACACATTTTTATGTGTTTTCAGTCCATTGCGTTTTAGAAAATACACTTTTTTTGTGTTTTTAGGCCATTGTGTTTTAGAAATAAGACATTTTTTTGTGTTTTTTGTGCATTGCGTTTAAAAAAAAACATTTTTACGGTTTTTTTGTCTATTGCGTTTTACGCAACTAGGTTTTCGAAAAAAAAATTCGAAAATATAGCAGTAGTATATTCATTTTAAAGCTAAAAAAACGCTCGTTTTTTTGGTGCAATTTTTATAAAAAAATAATCTCGTATGGAAAAGTTATTAACGTTTAAAAAATGGGGGGGGGGGGATGGAGGAGAGAGAAACTATTGTCCTGGATAGAATAGAATGCTCTTAAACAAACTCACGCGCCTCTTTTCTTCCCTTCAATTTTCCTCATTTAATCTTAGCCCTTAATTAAATCAATTGATGGTCAAGATTACTTTCTAGTCAAATAAACTTCCTATTATATCATAATCCTATATTTCACTTTGATTATTGCTTTTAAAAATTCTTTTTAACTTATAGACTATTGAACACAGGTACTTGGTGGATTAATGTTCTTAGTAGAGTGTCGAGACCAAGTCTTTAAGTGCTAAATTGGATGATTTGAAAGGTTGACACTTTCACTTCTATACAAATAAAGCATAATAATATTTAACATCTCTATATATAACTTTTCTAAGTGGTTTATGACAATACTTTGGTTCATGCACATGGAAGTTTTGAAACTCGCGGAGTCTATAAGAGCATCCTCAATAAGCATGTATTTGGGTGATGTTTTTAAATGTCACATGGGCACTTCCCCAATCAATAAAACTATTTCTCTCATTACCCTCTCACAAACTATAAAAACACAATTTCACTCTCCCCTCTCACTCACATAACCTATTTTTTCTCATTTTTCCTCACATACACCATCATACTCTCTTTCCTCCAACTCATCATCTCTCTCATCCACATCACCTTCTCTCTATAAAAATGCCAAAAAATAAGCTTATTGTGGATGCTCTAAAAATTAAAGATGAAGAGGTGGAGTCTTATATATTTCACATTTCACCACATGCCACAACACATACTCTAAACTCTAATATCCTAAAAAAAAGGATATTGAATTCTAATAATCCTTATTAGACATCATTGGTTATTGGCAATCTCACTTTTTATTATTCCCACTGTCAGTCCCACATTTCAAATATTTTGCTTCCACCAGTCCCAGTTAAAAAAAATTAACGGAGTTAAGTTTTTATCCGGATTACACACTAATGTTTTAGGGCTTTTGATCATACGGGGATATAAGTCGATTGATGTAAAACTTACCTAAAAAAGGTGCTCCAAACGGCTTGATTTTTGTTAATTGGAAGTTTAAACACCCGAATTGAAGCACCGTTTTCGTTGTCTGAAGCATCGTTTCGAGGTAAGTTTTACATTAATCGACTCGTATCTTCGTTCTGATCGAAAGCCCTAAAACATTAGTTTGTAACTCGGAAAAAAACTTAAGTACTTAAGTTTTATTAACCGAGGACCGGTGGAGACAATATTTGAAATGTGAGAATATAAAAAGTAAATCTGCCAATAACCAATAATGCTTCGTAGGAGATTAGGCTATAAGGAGTGGTGCCCAACATAAGACATCAAAGTTGGAGCTCCAGGTGGGACGACAACACCACTCCGGGGTGGCCCGGCATGGCCACTGTGTGACACCGACGACATGTTCTAGTTGTTCATGACGTAGCAAAGATGGAGCCCCCCTCCCTCTCGCTTCAACGGGGTCATCCTCCATTCCCCGCTCCACTCTCGCCGGTTCATCCTCCAACTTGGGTGACGTGGCCGCCTAGGTGGAGCTCCATCCTTAAGGATGGAGCAACACCACTCCTTGTAGCCTTTTTTTTTTGAACGACAAGGAACGACGTGCGAACCACTGTGACACCGAGCGCTGTGGCCAAGGTCGACTACTCGACCGCCGCCAACCCCTTGGCTCTCCCAGATGCCCAGAAACCCAACATCCACCCGCCCGAAGGCACGTTAATGGAATAATCGGTAAAACCTCGCCTCCTATCCAAGACGAACCGACGCCACCCGCATTCGCCCTTCACCTGGATGCCGCAGAAAATAATGGAGAGGTAAAATGTATGCAGTCTGCGGACCACATCTGTTTGTTTGCAAGAAGAAGAGGTGGACCAAACCTCTGCAGTCTGCAAGAAGAAGATTGTTTGTTTTTTAACGTATGCAGAGATCTAAAATAAATTGTTGGTGATGTACGGACGATGGTGGTGGGTGGTGGTGGTGATGGACGATAGTGGGTACTGGACGATGGTGGTGATGGACGGTGGTGGTGGATGTTAGTGGGTGGTGGACAGTGGTGGTGAACTGTGGTGGTGGTGGTGGTGGTGTTTAACTCTCTGCAGAACTTAGAAGATCTCAGAAGTGACCGTGCCAAGTCTGCATCAAGAAGAGCTCGCGCAGACTTTTTTTAATGAAACGTCTTCGAAAAAACAAACAGTCTGCACGTGACAATGTCTGCGCGTGATCTATGCGGCGCAGACAAAAGAAATTATGCAAAGCTTTTCGGAAAAAACAAACATCAACCAAGTATTTCCCTAACAAGTCCACCAGATCCTCGTTGACCTCCTTGTAGCCTTCTTTTAGAATCCAATTTTCCAAAAAGAAACTATAAATTTGACTCACATTTCACCACCTCCCACAAATCCACTTCATATTTTCATTTCACTCAGCCTCCACTTCCACATTCACCCCCAAATGAGAAACCTCCACCGTCCCCGTTCTTTCCGGCCACTCCCACCCAATCCCACCACCGTCCCTCCACCGTACCCCACCACCCACCTCCATCTCAACACCGACGAAACCATAGTCTCCACTCTAACCACCATCATTCGAGGCCACCAAAGCTGGAACTCATCCTTCAACAACACATTCATCTCCAACAACTTAAAACCCCACCACATCGAAAAGGTACTTCTCAAAACCCTAGACGATCCACGTCTAGCTTTACGCTTCTTCAACTACTTAGGCCTTCACAAACACTTCCACCACTCCACGACGTCGTTTTGCATCCTCATTCACTCACTCGTTCAATCCAATTACTTATGGCCTGCATCTTCACTTATCCAAACCCTATTACAACAAACTTCAAATCCCAATTCTGTATTTGAATATTATTACAATACGTATAAGAATTTCAACTTTTCTAGACAATTAGGGTTTGATTTGTTGGTTAATGCTTATGTTCAAAGTAAAAGATTTTTGGATTCGTTTACGGTTTTAAATTTGATGAAGGAGAGGGGTTTGATGCCTGAGGTTAGAACTGTGAGTGATGTGTTTAACGGGTTGATTCGAATTAGGCGGTTCGATCTAGTTTTGAGGTTTTTCGATGAGATGGGGGAGATGGGCATTAGGGGTAATGCGTATATATACACTGCGGTGGTTCGGTGTTTGTGCGAGTTGAAGCGGTTTGATAGAGCGAAGGAGATGGTACAGTGGTTAGAATGTAACGGTTGTGAGGTGAATATTGTTATGTATAATGTGTTGATCCACGGGCTTTGTAAGGGTCGACGGGTGGACGATGCGATGGAGGTAATGAAAGGGTTGGGTTTGAAGGGGTTGAAAGCGGATGTGGTGACGTATTGTAGTTTAGTTATGGGTTATTGTAAGTTACAGCGGTTTGAAACCGCTAGAACGTTAGTGGATGAAATGGTGGATATGGGATTTGTTCCGAGTGAGGCGGTTGTTTCGGGAGTTGTCGATGGGTTGAGACGAAATGGAGATGGTATTAGTGCTTACGGTTTGATACAAGATTTGGAGCGCGTCGAAGTGGTGCCGAATTTGTTTGTGTATAATGCGTTAATTAATTCGTTATGCAAAGAGGGAAATGTGGTTGAAGCGGATAATCTCTTTAGAAACATGGGTGCCAAAGGTTTAGCCCCTAATGATATTACTTACTCGATAATCATTGATTCGCTATGCAAAAGAGGTCAGCTTGATCGTGCGTGTGCTTTGCTTAGTGAAATGAATAAGTCCGGAATTCAAACGTCTGTTTATTCATACAATTCTTTAATAAACGGATACTGTAAGTCAGGTAAACTTACGATTGCAGAATCTCTTTTAGAAGAGATGGTTTACAAAGGTTTGAATCCGACAGTCGTAACATATACATGTTTAATAGACGGGTATTGTAAACATAGAGATGTGCACAAGGCGTTGAGGCTTTATCATGAAATGACTGGAAAAAAGATTTTTCCAAACACGTATACGTTTACTTCATTGATTTCCGGTCTTTGTATAGCAAACATGATATCACAAGCAAGTGATTTATTTCAAGAAATGGTGAATAAAAACGTTATGCCTAATGAGATAACTTACAATGTTATGATTGAGGGGTATTGTCGTGAGGGCAACATGGTAAAAGCGTTTGAGTTGCTTGACGACATGGTGGAAAAGAGTCTTAAACCCGACACGTATACTTTCAGATCTATAATTAGCGGTCTTTGTTCGATTAACAAGGTTTCCGAAGCTAAAGAATTTGTAAATAAACTTAATAAGCAAGATATTAAGCTAAACGAGATGTGTTATAGTGCTCTCTTGCAAGGTTACTGTCGGTCCGGACTGCTTGACGATGCAATTACGGCTTGCGATGAGATGGCGATGAACGAGATTGACATGGATGTCGTTTGTTATTCCGTGATTATAAACGGAACCGTTAAACAAGGCGACGTTGCTAAAATTGTTGATTTTTTGAAAGAAATGCATGATCGAGGATTGAAACCGGATACTGTATTATATACAAGCTTAATCGATGCTTTTGGAAAACTAGGAGATCGTGAGAAGGCAATGGGGTATTGGGATATTATGATTAGTGAAAAATGCCACCCTAATGTGGTAACATACACTGTGATTATAAATTGTTTATGTAAATTAGGATTAGTAGATAAAGCCGAGATTTTATGCAGGGAAATGCTTGTTAACGGCATTATTCCAAATCACGTGACATACGGCTGCTTTCTCGACTGCCTTACTAATTTAGGGCATATTCAAAAAGCGGTAGCCCTTCACAATGTAATGATTGAAGGGTGTTTGGCGAACACCGTAACGTACAACATTTTGATCCGGGGGTTTTGCAAAATGGGTCGAATTCAAGAAGCTGTGGAGGTCTTGTTTGAGATGAATAATAACGGTATATCACCGGATCATGTGAGTTATTCGACTATTATCTATGAATATTGTAGAACTGGTGAGCTACAAGAAGCAATAAAGCTATGGGGTTCCATGATTGATAAGGGTTTGAAACCGGATATAGTTGCGTATAATATTATAATACATGGTTGTTGTGTTGCTGGTGAGTTGATCAGAGCTATTGACTTTCGTGATGATATGATAAAAAGAGGGATGAAGCCAAATACAGCTGTTGTGGTCTTGTAGGTCTCTATATTATTGACACAGTTAAATGTAAGATATTTGTTGTCACGTGAATTTAATATTCAGTGAGATAGGTACCAAATGAGTCAATTATTGTAAGATGTCAAACTTGTTTGTGTAGGCTAACTTCTCCTGGTCGTCTGGTGACACCATCGAAAGCCGATTACCTTTAAGGGGCTTTTGACAACAGAGCTATCTACCGTAAGTACTTTAAATGCTGTTTTATCTTTGCTAATCGCTATTCTTTGCTAGTTTTAGTTATTTTTGCTATGTTTAGATAAAAAGTATAATCTGTATTATTTTTTTATTTTGTATAGGTCAGCCAGTTTTATGTGATGAGGACAGGTGGCTCCTTTTTGAGAGTCCTTTGACTAGCAAAACTCGTATATTTCCAGAAGGTACCATCTTACCCTCCAATACTTTGTATTGCCGAATTATGTTTATCTATGTTAAATACGGATATTTAATTAAAGCTTGAGTCAAATAAGGAGGATGAATAGTAGGCTATGCAGTTAAATCGGTGATATATTACCGATATATCGGGTATCGGTCCCCTTGCAAAATATCGGTACTGATAATATCCGCCAATGTTGACCGATATTTGATTTGACTGATATATCACCGATTTCAGTACCTTTCTTCTTAGTTCTACCATTCGTCTTTCTTCTTCTTGCTGCTATTAGTGTTTGAAGTCTTAATTGTTAATTGGTAGTGTTAAATGTTAGTGTTTTAAGTCTTAATTGTTAGTTGTAATCAGTTCTTACTTGCTACAGTTGTTGGTGTTTTGCAAGTTGCAAAAGGTTAATTTGTTAATGGTAGGAGAGTATACTGAATTGTTAGTGTTAAATTGCTATATATATATAAGTTCTTCATGATATTAGAATTACCGATATCTCAGATATCGGTCCTTGACTGATATCCGATTTTTTACCGCATTAACTGCATAGATAGTAGGTGGACTTGATCAGTTTATCCTAATATCTTACATTACATCCTTTATGGGGGAATCTTGTTACTTGCTATTGCCACATTCGTAAGTGCATATAGCTGACCGATTTATCTTTTCTGTTTGTAGTTTCAGCCTTTCAGGCTGTGATTTTGTTCCATATATTTTGTGTTTTCTGTGTTTAAAGGTTATTTTTATTTGTTTTCTAGGGTTCTGAGTGAGAGATGGCGCTGAAAATGAAGCAACTGAGTCGGTGCTTCAAGACGAGGTGTGTGAGTGTCATCGTTTTTATACTTTGTTTTTTGTATTTTTATTGATTTTGTGTACTGTACTTTACTCTATATATGCTTTGAGTAAAATGCCATTTTCGTCCCTGAGGTTTGGCCAATTTTGCGACTTTCGTCCAAAGGTTTGTTTTTTCGCATTTGGATCCAAAAGGTTTGAAATCTTTGCCGTTTTCATCCCGCTCGTTAATTCCATCCATTTTTTCTCCGTTAAGTCAGGGGTATTTTCTTCTTTTTTATTTAGTAAGGGTACCTTGAATACATGTACATTATGCTAAATGCTTGTACATAAAGTGAAAAAGACCGAATTGCCCTTTAAATTAAGAAAAACGAAAATACCCGACTTAACAGAGAAAAATGGATGGAGTTAATGAGCCGGAAGAAAATTACAAGATTTCAAACCTTTTGGATTCAGATGTGAAAAACAAACCTTTGGACGAAAGTCGCAAAACTGGCCAAACCTCATGGACGAAAATGACATTTTACTCTTTAGATAAACATTCTAGTGTGTATGTGTTTATTTTTCATACTTTGTAAAAAAGGAGTAGGATGTTGTGTGGTAGCTATGAAATTGTTGTAACCTGTATTAATTCAAAGTTTAAGTATTACATTTTAGGGTTTAAGGATATGTTTATCAATCAAACTGTCTTCTATAGAGTATAGACAGATTGTTGTATTTATCTGCTATTGAAGTTTATGCTTAGATAATTAAAATTTATTATTCTTTGTCTCAGAGGTAACCATTTGTCTTGGTACGCGATGATGTGGAGGCTTTGGATTAACCGAAACGAGAAGGTGTTCAACGGCAAGGTGACTTACACATACAAAAGTGTTGGAAGACATAAAAGAATTGGCGTTTCTATGGCTTTCAAACCGGTCAAAGATCTCTCTATAATGGGAGTGGAGATTGTGGTCGCAGTTTAACACCGATTCCTCTCGATAAAGGAGTTTTAGTGTTTAATTTTTGGTCTGATGTTTTTGTTATGTGTTCAGCTCCTTGTGCTGGTCTTTTTTTTTTTTTTTGGGTAAAGGGTTACCCCGGTGATTCTATATATTCACAACCAAATAAAACAAGTAGTGTAGAGAGACTACACTAGTTCAATCATGAGACATGCCCCATGAAAGTAAAACCAGAAACGAACATAAATCAAAAAACAGCCAAGTCAAAACACCTAGACAAACATCTAGACAAGACATAGACAACAGACTAATCAGCCTCCATGAAAATCACTATCTTTTGTGCTGGTCGGTATGTACTTGTTTTCTTTTTTTGTATTAATGTCATCCTTGCTGTTAAAAGAAAACATTAACGGAACTGCAAAGCTGTATATTTATTTGCGATTCTTGTTGTAAAATTAGCACCAGTTTGAAACCAGAGGTGCCGGCCTGAATTTAACTTTTTTCATTAATGTTGAACACGACGACATCTAAGCCATTATTCATCGTTCAGTGACCAACCAAATCGATTGGATGTGTATAAAAGAAACTGGTGTGAGTTTGTGTAAACAATGTTTTCACTTAAACACAGGTACGAAGCTTTCGCCACCGTATCGCATGGGTTTCCTACTAATATATAATATGTGAATGTGTGTGTGAGATGATAGCTGTTATGTTTTTGTTTTTTTGGAAAATCTATATAAAAATATTGAAAACGGGCCAGCAAGAAGCTGGAAAACCTGGGAAATTACAACACAATGTCACGAATATTGAAATCTCTCCATCTCTCCCAAATTAAAGTTACAACTTTCGATATATTTCTAATCCACACGAACGATAGCTGTTATGTAATTATATATTATTGTATCTATATAAATAGGAGGCTCGTGAGGCTTAATCAAACTCGGGCTAGAACTTCAGCAAGGCCCAATTCAAGATTTTAGCGAGCTGATTTTGAGTAGCACATAAGCTCTGTTTCTTTAAGCTGTAAGTCATCTCTTGACACCTGCAAGTCTTTTGAGAGAGGTATTTAATGTTAGTTTTTGTTTTAAATTATCTTTTTAACATGTTAGCAGTATTCTACTGAGGGGCAAATGGCTTTTGCCGAAGGAATATTTAGAGTGCGACTACATCCAAATATGTTAGAGCAGCAGACATGAACTTGCTGTCATCCGTCAACTGTTGGTTCAAATCTGATTATATCCATGTCTATCATCAAACAAATTGTAATCAAACTCACTAAACATAAAAGAGATTAACACAATAATCTACCCAAAACAGAAACAAGCGATTTCATTCTCTAGGTTGAATACAATACATGTGAACACAAACTATTCTAAAACCACCACAAAACAAACAAACAAACAATTACAACAAAGTCTACATTAAACTACTTTGCTTTCTTGGGGGATTTAGTAGCCTTCGATGGAGACTTAGGTTCTTTAGCAGCAGTCTTCTTGGGCAAAAGAATCGGGTTAATGTTCGGCAAAACACCACCATGAGCGATCGTAACTCCAGCCAAAAGCTTTCCAAGCTCCTCATCATTCCTAATGGCCAACAACACATGTCTTGGGATTATTCTGTTCTTCTTGTTGTCCCTTGCCGCATTTCCAGCCAACTCCAACACCTGCAAATAACAATACAATATAAACAACAGATCTGGATTATATATATATTTCAACTATAATAAAAAAGAATACTTACTTCTGCTGCTAGGTACTCGAGGACAGCAGCAAGGTAAACCGGTGCACCGGATCCAACACGTTGAGCATAACGTCCTTTCTTCAAAAACCGGCCGATTCTACCGACTGGGAACTGAAGACCGGCTTTGACTGAAC
This sequence comes from Helianthus tuberosus, assembly GCA_030545235.1. Classification (NCBI taxonomy): domain Eukaryota; kingdom Viridiplantae; phylum Streptophyta; class Magnoliopsida; order Asterales; family Asteraceae; genus Helianthus; species Helianthus tuberosus. The sequence continues at coordinate 181,257,739 of CM060397.1, read as the reverse complement.
GGGTCACCGCCTTCTTCCTTGGACCGCCGGCTTTCCTTCCTGCGGCTCCCTTCTTCACCTTTCCGGTTGACTCCATCTTTAAAAGGATTTGGTTGTGAGTTTGTTTTGGGTTTGGGTTTGGATGGTGGTGTGGTGAAGGAAGTGATGGAGGTTTTATTATATATAGTGATTGTCAAGTGGGTTGGATGGGAGTACAATCCGTGTGAAAGGCAATGGACCAATGAGAATGCAGCTTGTATTTTGAATTACTATTGGAATAAATGAATTATTTCTCTTTTCCCGCCTAAAGTTTTTAATTTTTTTGAAAGTTCATCGTCGAATTTTTAGTGAACTTTATTAAATGTCATTTTAGTCTTTAAGATTTAGGTTATTTTGTCAGTTTAATTTTAATCTAAAATTTTCACTTTTCACATATGGGTCTAAAAATAGTTTCACCGTTTTCATTTTATTCCATTGGGTTAACTTCATCAATTTTTTTTGTTAACGAGAATGTCAATTTGGTCATTTTATATGGCCGAATTGCCCTTTTAGTTAACAGAATTACATATAACATGATCGAATTGTCTTTCTCGCTAACGGAAAAATGGATGAGTTAACCTAGTGGACTAAAATGGCAATGGTGAAACATTTTATGACTCACATGCGAAAAATGAAACCTTTAGACTAAATTGGCAAAAATAGCCTAAACCATAGGGACTAAAATGACATTTAACTTTAGAGAAAAATACAAAAATGATCATTGAGCAAAAATACAAAAATGTATTGTCTGGTAATATAAGGATTAAGGGGTTTTAATATTATGTGGTTTTTTTAATTATTGAATTACATTAATGAAAATTAAATGCCCAAACTACCCCTTTAGATAAGGACAAAAAAGGGTCATTAAAACAGTCAAAATTCAGAGATTTTGAGTTTTGGACTAAAATGGCAACAAAAATGCAAACCACAGGGACCCAGATGTAATAAGTTTGAGATTTGGACTAAAATGGCAAAACTGGCCAAACCACAGGGACCAAAATGACAGTTTACTCTTTATTAAATGAACGAACATGAATAAAAGATTTTATTCGATTAGTTAAATGAAGAACACAAATAGAGGCCTCGTTCGTTCAATTGTTTTCGTGAACGTACGATAATGTGTTTATGTTGTTCTTGAAAGGTTTTTGTACATTTATTAAATATATCTAAATATTTTATATTCTTTAATTTGTTACTCTACCAATCAAAGTAGGAAACTATATTCTCACATTGTTTTTGTAGAGTTTGTTGAAAATAAATTAATCAACAATAAATTTATTAATTACCGAGTTGTCAGCCAAACCAGTTTGTTCCAACTTGAGCAAACTGATTAAAGAAAGGTAGAAGGAGACTGTCCCGTTGTCGGACGAATTTAAAGAACACGTAAATTAAAAACCAACCTGGCGATTGAGATTGAAGATCCTTAAACGAGAAACTTGAACTGCACGGATGATTCTTGTCCTTAAAGGATTTTACGCGCTCGTATTGCTGTGAGCTGCAGCGTAAACTCCCAGGATTTAATGCAGAACTGATCTGGTATTCCAACAGCAATGGAAACTAGAAAACGCAGAAGCTGGAACGAAAACCGAATCACACAATTGAGAGAGAGAGAGCTGCGAAATTGGATGTATGGAATGAGTAGCTAGAGGCTTTTATTTATAGGTTGTGATCCTACCAGAGAATGAGAAAAACAGGGAGAGATATAACTATCCACAACCAATTCGAATTACCTATCCTATACGAATTCGGTTGCTGGATATCTATTTCATACGAATTCGATTTGCTATGGGATAACCCCCACTGTTTCGAATCCATCTCTATCTCCTTCTTATCTCATCTCATTCGGTTACAGATCTGACCCACCTGAAACCGAACCTTAGCTAAAAATAAAAGCTCCTCAGCTCCTAGCGATGATGCGTACGTGCGAAGTGCAAAGTGCGCCTCAAACGCGCCCATTCGCGACTCAAACGCGACCATTCGCGAGCTCGCGGCTCGGCTCGGCTCGGCGCGGCGCGCGTGTGGGCTTAGCCCACTTCTCAACCCATTTATCACTATGGAAGCCCATAAGAGGTAATCCCTTATAAACCACTTAAATTTCACTCCCTCCACCAATGTGGGATGGAGGAAACATACCAACTTGTATGTTCCTCTTTAATATTATCTTTAATATTTCCAACAATCCCCTACCAAGTTGGAATGTTTCCTTTCACTTAGACTAATGATGTCACTAGGTGTCACGAAGATTAAACCCAGTTTATGTTGATAAACAAGAAGAGACAGATTAGATGGTGTCCTATGGAATTAAACCATTAACCTGATAGCCCCCTTCGGTTTACCCCCACACATCACCAGTTGACTTTGCGTTCTCACTGAGCGCGAATATGGTCGTGCGCTATAAATCCTTTTCATGACCCTTTAGAAGATAAACCACTAATCTTCACTCGAGGCGGCACCACCCCTAGATCATATAGGCAAAGTTTTAAATCATCCACGTTGCTTGGATGCCTCCAAAACTTTGTTAAGAGCATAAGCCCACCCTTGTTCTCGGCAACGACGTACTATCATACCTCACATGGATCTATCAAATTTGATAGTACCTTCTATCGTTAAGTGACTTCGTTTTTACCCATTAAACTTGAGAAATAGGAGCACTAAGTTCAAGTTGGGTTTCCATCACTAACGATTCTACTGTGGTTTTAGACCCATGTCTCTCGCGGTATTCACAACCAAATCTCTCGTCAGAGGTTTAGTAAACGGATCTGCCAAGTTCTTACTTGTCTTGACATAGACAACCTTGATGGTACCACTTTCAAGCAGTTGTCTCACATAATTGTGCCGAAGACCTATGTGTCTTGACCTCCCATTATACACTGCGTTGTATACTTTAGATAGTGTGGCCTCACTATCACAATACATGGGAATAGACGGCATTGGAACATCCCACAGACGGATGTCAGTAAGTAGATCTCTAATCCACTCTGCTTCCTAACCAGCCGCAGCTAGCGCTATGAGCTCAGCTTCCATAGTTGAGTGGGCAATACACGTCTGTTTTTTGCTCGCCCAAGAAATTGCTCCTCCTGCTAGAGTGTAAATCCACCCACTTGTAGATTTTGAATCATTGGTGCGATCAATCCAGCTTGCATCAGAATAACCTTCAAGTATTCTGGAAGATGACGTGTATGTCAGTTCTAAGTTACTGGTCCTTTTCAGGTATCCAAGTACTCTGCCCACTGCCTTCCAGTGTTCTGTCCCTGGATTAACAGTATACTGACTCAGTTTGCTTACAACAAAAGCAATATCAGGACGAGTGCAATGCGTTGCATACATCATACTTCCAATAGCACTCGCATACTCCAGTTGAGCCACTGCTCTTCCAGAGTTCACATTAAGTTTCACACTTGGATCAAATGGAGTATTAAACTCTTTAATATTTAAGTGTTGAAACTTAGTCAGAATTTTCTCTATGTAATGAGATTGACTTAGAGAAATCTGACTTCCAGTTCTCTTCACCTTGATCCCAAGAATGGTATCAACTTCTCCTAGATCTTTCATCTTAAAGTTCGAGGACAAATATTTCTTAGTTTCAGAAATACCTTCAAGGTGAGTGCTAATGATCAACATATCATCAACATAAAGACAAATCACGACTGTATAACCGGGTTCGCATTTAGTATAAATACATTTGTCAGCACTGTTGTGTCGAAACCCGAAAGCAGTCACAGTGATGTCAAATCTCTCATGCCACTGTTTAGGAGCTTGCTTCAAACCATACAGAGATTTAATAAGTCTACACACTTTGTTCTCTTGTCCAGGCATCACAAACCCTTCTGGTTGCTCCAAATAAATCTCCTCATTTAGATACCCATTTAGAAATGTTGTCTTTACATCCATTTGATGAATGTACAGCCCTTTCAAAGCAGACACCGTTATTAGAGTTCTAATAGAACTTATTCTAGCCACAGGTGCATAGGTATCAAAATAGTCGATCCCTTCTCTCTGCCTATACCCTTTAGCAACTAATCTCGCTTTATAGGCAGAGATGGATCCATCTGGATGATACTTCTTTTTGAAAATCCATTTGGATCCAATAGGTCTCTTTCCCTTGGGTAGATCAGCTAACTCCCAAGTTCCATTTCCCATAATGGAATCCATTTCATCATTGACTGCCTCCTTCCACAAAGGGGCATCTCTTGATGACATTGCTTCACTGTAAGTTTTAGGATCATCATCCAAATTTACAGCGAAAATGACCTCTCTCGTCACTTTCTTTTGAGTTCCTTCAACCAGGTAAGAAAAGAAATCATCTCCATAACTTTTATCTTTTCTAACTCTAGTACTTTTCCTTGGTTCTTCAACTATTGGTGAGGGTTGAACCCTTTTCTCAGAAGTACTAGAAGTTGTGGTGCCATTTGAGTTTTCATCATCTCTAGAAAACTTGTTCTCAAAGAATTCCACATCTCTGGATTCTACAACTATACCTGATTCGTCATCCAACAATCGGTAAGATTTACTATGCGAAGCATATCCAATAAATACACTCTTGAAAGCTCGTTCTCCCAGTTTGAGTGTCTTTGGATCAGGTACGCGATAGTAGGCAAGACACCCCCAAACCCTCAAATGCTCTAGGTTTGGTTTTCTTCCTTTCCACAACTCATATGGACTCGTAGGTATCACACGACTAGTGATCCTATTGTGAACATAACATGCGGTTAACACAGCTTCCCCCCACATATTACGAGGTAGACCCGATTGGTTTAACATACAGTTAGCCATCTCTACCAAGGTTTGGTTCTTTCTCTCAGCCAAACCATTTTGTTGGGGAGTATAAGGTGCAGTCCTCTCATGTATGATGCCTTCTTCTTCGCAGAATGCATCAAACTTTCGGTTAAAGTATTCTCCGCCTCTGTCCGAGCGAAGAATTTTAATGCGTTTCTCCTTTTGTTTTTCGACCTCAGCCTTATATATTTTGAATGCCTCAAAAGCTTCGTCTTTTGAATGCAACAAATAAACATATAAGTATCGGCTCGAGTCATCGTAGAAAGTGATAAAGTATCTCTTACCCCCACGAGTAAGAACTCCATTCAGTTCACAAATATCTAAATGAATTAGTTCTAGTAGTGATGCATTGCGTTTATGAACACTTGGAAAAGGTTTCTTTGTGAATTTTGATTTAACACAAGTTTCGCATTTTTCAAAGTCTTTATCTTTTAATTTTAATAAACCTTTAGTTTGCATTTTTTCAATGTTTTTAATATTTGTATGAGCTAAACGTTTATGCCATAAAGAAATTGAACAAGCGATATAATCAGAAGACATAATTTCATTCAAATCAAAACCAATTGCATTACATTCACCAATACTAGAACTAACACTACCACCACTATCACTATCACTTTCATCCCCAAACCCATCAATCACTGAAACGCCCCCTTCATCCGAATCTTCTTCATCAATCCCATCTTCAGCTAAGTCAAGACGATACATTCCACCCGTGTTCTTTGCTTGACCCACATAGATGTCATTTAGAGAAAACTTCACACGAAGATTCTT